>JAUIMW010000314.1:0-19249 GCA_033557785.1 Enochrus cinctus | reverse complement strand
TAGAAAGTAAGTTTACTACTGCGCTGAAGGAAATGGACTTAAAAATTTCGGAATTATTTCCCACAATCCAGGTAAGAGTTCTGATATTAATTTTTGAAGTCTCAACTCTTGATATCCATTTCTGAATTTTACTTTTAGTTCTTCGTTAGTTGTGAGTTCTATGAGTTTCCAATTTTATACATATTTATGTTTAAAATATCCTCGGATCGCCCTGTAAAATCAGAGCGAAGAACTTCCAAGTTTTTACAGTAAGTAAATCTGCCTGTTTTGGAGATATTTTTGATAATGTAGCAAAGTGGATGTATTCACCTCTACCTAGATATCATTTAAGCAGAAGTAGTTTCCCCACAAATGCAACTGAGACATTTTTTTGTTTTAATTAATTTCAACTCATCACCTTGCAATTGTAAATTTACTTCATTAAATATTTTAAACAGGTCTGTCCAATAGGCGATGTCATTTTTGGATATTATCAGGATTGCACACAGTTCTTCGTCTCCGTTTTCAAGGAAATATAGTACTGAGTCAAATAAATTGTAAAAACGATTCAAATAACTTTAGAGGGCCAACGAACTTCTATATGCATTAGCAAGAGATTGTAATATTAATGATGAATTCACAGTATGAAATCTATGACACTTTGTCATTTCTGGAGCCCATCTCAAAATATTACAAACAGGAATTTCTTTCTCTTGAAAAAACTTGTTCATGGTATTAAATATGGATTTTCCTTTTGTGTCGGTTTCTTGGCATATTTTTTTTATGCATCGTACGCATGATAAGAGTAGTGCTTCATTATTTGGTAGAGTGTCTTCAAGTAATCGCATAAGGATATTTTAATGTTTTTTGTCATTTCATCTATTCATTTTTGCACTGAATTATTACTCAAAGGAATTTTTCTAATGATATCTGACGAAGTCTTACAGAGAGGAACAGTTTTTAGTACTTCTTTGACTGCATGCAATACTTTTGCAATTAACAATGAAATGTTATATGAAGCTCATAGTCCATCATTTTCTTGTTTACAAGACGACACAAAAAGGGTTGATATACATAGGTAATAATTGGTTCGTAGATAAGATGAAAATTTTAGATTTAGATAGAGGATAAACAGATAAACTGTTTATTAATGAAAACAGTATTTTCAATTAATTTTATTATTAATTTCTGAAATAGGTATGCCACGGCCCCCTTGGCTGCCTTAACACCCCCTATTTGCCTCTGGACCCTCTACCACCTCCTTGGAAGGGTCTAGCACCTACTAGGGGGCGATGCCGCCCCAGTTGTGATTTTATGCTCTAGCTTATCATAACAACTTTGTCAATTTATTTTAAATATAAAAAGCCAACGAATTTTTCTAGAGATTGGTGGATGCATTGATGTATCTACAGTACTATTTCCATAATTTGAAAGCCACAAGGACATCACTCGGTATATAAAATCTGGTTAGTGCTCTCGGACAATTTTTTATAAAACCAAATATTTACTTATAAATATTATATATAAAGCAATGTATTCACTAGTAAACACTGTTTATGTTTACCAGTCAGTACATGACTTAACAGTGTTCATACACATGTTTGATTCTTTCCATATACAAGTAAGAGTGTATACAGGTAGCCCTCGGTTTACACCAGTTCATAATAACAAGGGAGGCAAGTGCAGGTGTTGCGGCAGCGGCTACTTTTACAAAAGACACAAATTATTTTTTGTCCAATCATGCTTCGCAAAGAAAATGATTTACCACCCAAGATAATTCTTCTCTTAGACGATGCAGAAAGAACACCATTGGATGTCAAGGTTGTTTACATGCCCCCAAATACAACATCACTTTTGCAACCAATTGCTTAGAGAGTTATAACAACTTTTAAATTCTATTACCTCCACATCACCTTTATGGAAATGGTGAGAGTCTTAGACTCTACTGAAAAAACCATTAAAGGCTATTGGAGTTCCTATGATATCTTGAAAGCATTTACAATGTCAAGGCAGCTTGGGACGAAGTGTTTAAATGGAGTTTGGTGCAAACTTCTACCAAAATATATGCACGATTTCAAAGAATTAAGAGCATATGGAGAATGTTGTTGAAGACGTTAGTAGGCTTGCACGAAAGGTAGGATTAGAGAATGTGGTACAGTTGAAGATTTGGAATTTTTTGAGGGTTATGATCAGCCGCACTCCAATGAAGAATTATAAGAATTAGCCAACGAATTAAGTCGTCAACATTCAGAAGAGAGAACAAAAACAAAGAACTTCTAAGAGTCATAAAAACGGTCGATCTATAGTGTATTCTTTTAATCTTAGAAACCGTGACTGATAAACTCTGTGAGATAGACCACGATTAGAAACGAAAAAATTTATTCGATCATATTCTGAACTTCTTTAAGAAAGAAAAAAAAATCCAAGCAGTGGAAATTCGATACTTTTTTCAAAAACGATATAAGAGATCCGAAATGGGGAATTTCAACCGGAAAAAATAACATCTCTTTGAAATTTCACTGTTTTCATAAAATATTGTTTTGTTTTTGTTATTGAGAATTTTTTTTTGTTTCACAATTACAAATATGTAAATTTTTTGTTTTAATTATACATATTGTATTCATATAGAACCTTTAAATATAATGATGTTATAGCTGCAAATGCCTATTATTACGAAAAGGGAGCTACTTCCATACCTCCCATTATAATTAAGTTCAATTTACGTCGGTTTTTTAGGAAAGGAACTCCGGCGCAAACCGAGGGCTACCTGTATTAATTTAAAATAAATTACGACAATACTGTACTACCCTAAAAAAGCTTGGTTTTTAAAGCATAATTTTAACAATTGGCTACATTCTGTAGGTAGACCCAGAGTGGTGCGTATGACGAATTTGTTTCACTTCATCCCAATCACCAGCTCGGAACCTCCCTACAGTAGTTAGCCCCACAATAGGCGATCTATTAATGTACCCCAAATATGTTAATATATTCATGTGTTAATGAGTCAAATTACATATTTAGAATATAGATTCCATACCGTGGACATTTAGAGTTGTGATATTACTCCCAAAGCGTGAAAAATTAACAGAAAGTTGGCGATTGTACCAAGACAATATTTGTTTTTGTCATTGTCATACATATAACATTCTTACTACAAGTTTTGTACTGTGAGTTCTCTGCTATTATTTATATTATTTCCACTAGAACTCTAAAGAACCACGGTATGGACTATATTAACAGAGTCATCAGATGGACGTTATGTAGCAAAACACTGCAATGACAGTTTAAGAAAGTAAGGTTAGGTGCCACATGTTCGTGATTTTTTCTTACTGTATAAAAGATAAAGGGACAATTTTTGTATTTTATGATGCTCACCAAGTAGGGTTCCAATAACGCGGTGAGAATCCGCATTTCGGCGCTCGTAAGCGTCTACAATTTGGAATAAAACCACGGGATGGATCTTGACAGTAACGTTGACAGCCATTTCGGGTCAAATAAGGACGAAATGCGCAAACGCAACGCTAAATTTCTCCAAAACTGCAACATAACAGAGAGAATATTCCTACAATAATTCAAATGTCGGAAAGAGACTTATTTTATGAAGGCGATTATTTAAAGAAGAAATGATAATTTAAAGCGATTTTTGCTGGAGTAGATTCCCCATTAAGTTAATTAACAGATCTATACGAAATGATGGCTATAAACAAAAGCTAAATGGTCGTAAATAGCATGTCTTTGCCGGTCTACGAGTATTGATGGCCGATCTCAAAATGGTTTCGCGGCCCTCCACCACTAATGTTGCCTCTGTGTTGTTCTGGTATATCTGCAATGCAGGCGTGCCTGGCGAATATCAGTTTGTAGTGTGTGTGGCTAGGAATTTTCTGGAGAAAACCTAATCGCCCTAATCAGGTCTGTTGAAATTAGAAGGAAAATAAAGAAGCGGGTTCGTCCCCTCCCCCACCGTTTAATATTTAAACGGGATTGTTTATTGATAGACCAGATATATATCCCGGCGAACGAACCCAAAATGAATAATATGCTGTAATATCCAAGCGTCAGGAAATTTTAAAACAGAACGAGCACCAAGAATTGAGGTGACCTTCACTCGTTTCGCGTTTTATTCAGTGCGCTCAAGATATGTTTTGAATTAACCTCTCAAAACAATAAAAATTGAGGAAAACATTTGACAATAGAGGTCATGCAATTCACCCCTATTATAAATATTAGTTTTTGAATTTATTTCTGAGGTTTACATTGAATATGTACTTTTTGTTTTTGATGCTTTGTGCATTTGTTAACCTGAAAGTTATTTAACCTAATGTCAAATTTGTGTGGTATACAAGTGTCTGCGATGAATAGTTTTCTATAACTATGTGCCAATGTGAGTGTAAAACCAGTTTTAACCAATAAATAACCACAGGATTACGTACTAGAATACTTTAAATGTGTAAAGGTACTTACATTACTAAAACAATTATATAAATAGCTTTTGTTTAATATAAGAAACAGATTATCGTACCTGTTTCCACATACACATTCATATGTCAAAATTTGACAGATGTTTTTTTGTTTGGTTATGTTTGTCCCCTTTATGTCATTTCATGGCAATCATATTTTGAAAGAACCTATTATTTATACTTATTATTATATAATTAATTATTTGTTTATTTTCCTTGTTAATAAAACGCACACAAACATTACGTTTCAATTTCAAATTTAGTACAAATGCAGTTTTTAATATGTTTATTAACAATAAATCCATTTTATACACAAATTAACAACAAACCGACCAATAATTTGTAAAACACAGAAGGCAACAAGTTTAACAACAACTTTCTCTTTTTTTTCCAGGCGCCCATCAATGGATCGAACGTCTTTAAATTTGATTAACTTCAGAATACCTCGAATAGTTTGTTGACATAGCTTTAATTAGGGTTTTATTTAATTTTTAATTATTTCTAATTTAATTGATAGGATACAAAAATGTATTACAAATACAATTTCCATCGGAGTAACAAAATGGGCTACAAATATTTAAACCCGTAACACGCTAAATAAAAAATACCAAATGATAGAGTACACAGATTTAAACAAAGGTATGATTAAAAAAAAAACATAAAAAAATCAAGAATTAAATAAATATTTTTAAGGTATGAGTATGGACACGGACAGCTCGTCAGAAGATCATAGTTCTTCGTCAGAATGCAGTACTGAATCGTCCGATGATGAAAAACTGGAATCCGTGCAGATATGCGGGACTCGACTTCAAATCCCGCAAGGGTTGTGCGAAAGAACCGATGTCTTTCAGGAATTTTTCTCCATGCACACTTGGAACACGTTGTCGGAAGTTCAAAAACAACATCTTAAGAACTTCTTACCCACATTTCCTGAAAACGACGAGCAGGAGAAAAATATCACGCTACAAAAATTATTTAACGGAGATGTTTTTCGATTTTCAAGTCCCATGATGGATTTTCACGAACACCTCAAGGCTGGTCATTACAGGCCCGACATAGCAAAAATGAGGTATATGATAAGAAAAGCGGAAAGGAAGGAGGCTAAATGGAGGTATAAGAAATATAGAGAAAAATTAGAAGAAGAGATTTTAGATTCTAGACAGAATTTAATGAATTCTATTAACAATGTACCTCCTGGCGTTGAACCTAGAGTTGAAAAGTTAAACGCTAGCACTCCCTCTTACGTTAGTCCTATTGCTCATAGAACAAAAAGACGATACTTTCAAGAATTGGCTGCAATTCGTGCAAAAGTAGACGAATCTGGATTTTCTTCGGATGAAAACTATCCCGAAGGTCCTTCAACCCCCATGTCTAGAAAACAAAAGAGGCACTTAAATAGTATAAAGAATTCTCAAAGTATAAATAGCGAAAGGTACCTCGTTTCAACCATGTCAAGTAAACAGAATGGCTTAGATTTAGAAAGAATAATAACTCCAAATTATAATCCTTTTTATTTAACAGAAGATAGCTATAAAAGTTTATTGTCTCGACATAAAAGAAGAAGAATGGAAAAATCAGATGATGTAGAATTAAACACGAAAGGTATTACTATATCAGATATAATACGTAGGACTAAGCTAAGTTATTACAAAAAATTAAATAATGTTCCTTCAAATACAGTAAAACATCACATAGAAACTAAGATAGTAAATAAGAAAAAACTTAAAAAAGAACATCTTTCACACGGTTCACAATCGCCTGAGATCAATAACAAATTGAATACATTCTTCGGACACAGTTCAAATTCAGAAATTGAATCAGACTCCGATTCTATCGACACAGTATTATCCTCTAAAAGTAGAGGGAAGCCTAGTAAAAGCCGACCGATTAAGCAGTCAGTTAAAACTCTACCTAGCAAATTTATTAAAACTGAAGTTAAGTTGGAACAAAATACATTCTTTGAACCGAGTTCAAATGCAGTTGAAAAGACTGCGCCTAGCCCTGAAATAAATAATTTAACACGACCGCATAGTTTTTCAACACAATTTGGAAAAATCACACCTGCAACCTTATCAGACTTAGACGGAATAGACATGATGAATCTACCAATCGATTTAGACGACTCAAACATAGACATATTGGATATCAACAACAAACCAGAACTCATGCAAGAAACCCACGCAAATTTTTTATCACTTATACGCGATATTATATGTTCTACTAACGAACACAGGATGAACATGCAAGCTTTAGAAGAAAGGTTGAAATCATGGCAAGAGAATCCTATCAGTCCTTTAAATGATTGGTACAGCATAATGGATAACTGGGTTTCTTTATTGCAGTCAGCAATACATTTCCTAAGCGGCAACAGCCCTGAACAACCTGAAGATTTTGTTCCCTATATCGAATATAAACCTCAACTGGAGATGTACCAATGGATAGGTGCAGGGCGAGATTCTGATAGTTTACTTTCTCCACTTTGCCAGTATTGGTTGGATCATCGAAATGAAGTAAAAAATGCTTCACCCGTTAAAGAAAAAGAAGAAATTGAGGTAATTATTTTTAGTATTAAAATACAAAAAAAATTAAGTGGTTTTAATTATTTTTTTTTCATAAAAATTAAAAGTTACTTTCAATTGCTTACCTAATTTTATTTACAGGTGGAAGTAGTGGATAGATCTCAAACTCCTCCACCTCCAAGATGCCCTACAACATGGACAGTGCGTAAAGCCGATCCTGAAGAAATTAAATCATACAGAGAACAAGAACGTCGAAGATATGACAATCCACATAAAGCATTTACGTTTCGTTGTAATGGCTATGAAAGTGTAGTAGGACCTTTAAAAGGTATATATAATCCTTCAGTAGGAAATACGAAAGCGAGAGGCCATACAATGTTAAGCGCTGATCGACCAAATTTTGTAACTATTCTATCCCTTGTGAGAGATGCTACTGCAAGATTACCTAATGGTGAAGGTACAAGAACTGAAATATGTGAACTACTAAAATCTTCACAGTATATTTCAAGCACTGCGCCGGATACAGTACTACAATCTGTAGTAAGCGGAGCTCTTGATAGAATGCATACACAGTTTGATCCTTGTGTAAAATATGATCCAAAACGCAAAATTTGGATATACTTGCACAGAAATCGTTCAGAAGAAGATTTTGAAAGAATCCATCAGCAGTATCAAAATATGAACAAAAATTTGAAGAAAAATAATAGTAAAAGTAAATCTCCTAGTAAAGCCAAACCCAAATCTGATAAAAGTAAAAGTTCGAATAAATCAAGCAGTGAAACATCATCAGGGTTGGAAAAACCTAAACCTACTGCTAAAAACAAAGTTGCTCTTTCTTCAAATCAACAAATGGCAGTCTCAGTAGTTTCAACACAAGCAAGTGATTTGCCTCGTCCTAGCACTTCAAAGCAAGGTACCTCGTTGCTATTGTCGCAACAAAATAAAATTGTAAAATTAGAACAAGCTCAAAGCAGTCAAGATGTAACTACATCACAAGTTATAAAAAGGATTCCTATCAAGCAACAACGGCAATCTTTATTAAGTCCTGAAGAAAAAGAAATTAATGAAGCTCTTCAAGCCATTCAAAACACTGCCAATGCTGTAACAAGACCAGTGAATAGTCCAAAAGCAGGGAAAAGTTTAATGAAGATTATTACATCAAATCAAGGAAAATCTTTGATCATACCAAGTGCTACTAGCCCTACTGTTAAACAAGATCAAAGGAGTACACCGACTAAACAAATCACACAACAGATTACAACTCAACAATTGCTGCAAACGATAGTCAATCAACAAAAGCAATTAAACACACAACAAACAATTAAAGTTGAAGTTCCAGAAAAAGCAGGTGAACAAAAAGTACAAACTAAAGTACCAATTTCAATACATCAACAGATTTTGCAAACAATTACCCCGCAACAATTTCAAAATATTAAAAATGTTACCCTTTTAAGGAACGTAACGCATAGGCAATCGCCTGTGCAAAATTTAGTAGCCACTTCACAACCTCAAACAATTACTTTAACCGCTGGCGATTTGGAATCGAAAACAATTGTCCAAACCGCTCCTTCCACTTCTGTTGTTACGACGAGTGTGCAAGAGCAGATTGTACAAGTTAGTTCTCCGGTTCGTGTTCAACAAACACCGTTGACAACAACGCAACAACAGCAAATACTGCAGAGCCTGAAACAAAAAGGATTACCTGTACAAAATACAGTCATTGCAAATCAACAGCAGGTTATATTGAAACAGAAAACACTTTCAAAACAAGTGCAGTCTACATCTGGGACATCGCTTTTAGGACAAACTAGAATAACGACAGGTAATGAATTAATTATTGTGAATTCTAGGGTCTATTCTTTCTTGATCTTTTTTCTTAATCTAAGTACTTATCGTTTATCCTGTTTTATACATTTTTATACGAAAGAAATTATAGAAATACAAATACACTTTTTTTAAGTATATATATATATATATATTTTGTTGTAGATGGTATCACAGCTAAACCATTAATCTCAGGACAAACTCCGTTGGTAGCAAAAGTATTGACAAACGCTGCTGGACAAGTAATATCCGTTGAAAGTCTACTAGCTCATCAAAAGCAACATGGTTCACTGCCTCAAGGTATTATATTTGTTTATAATTTAAGGGAATACGTTTTGATTAAAAAGTCATGCTTTAAATATATATTTTTTAATAACATGCAATTAATTGAAACAATTATTTATAGGTACTACTTTAAGAGTGAAAGGAGCACCCACCAACATAATACAGTTGGCGCCATCGAAGACTCCAATAGCCCAAATAGCAGTAGGATCTCAGAACAACTTCATCACATTAGCAAATCAACCGAAGCTAGTGTTATCATCACAACCAACGACTACAGTAACAGCAACAGTCACAGTGACCAAGCCTTCAACAAAACCAGTAACAAAACATCAAACAATAACAAAATTCACTCAAAAAATGGCGCAGCAACTAATAAACGCTAAATTCATAACTCAAAATGTAGATGCTCAAAAAATTGTGCAACCTAAAGTAATAATCGGGCAAAATCCTGTTAAATTAAATGCTAACAAAAATGTAGCGATATCAAAACCTTTAACTGTAGCGGGAGTTGGTTCAAGTACAAATACAATAAGGATGGTTAATACAACTAACTTAAATTTAACACACATCGCCGGTAAACCTGTGTTGCTTGCTAGCAAAGGAAGTACCCTGCAAAACATTGGAGGTCAGAATGTCTTAATTCAAACCCAAGCTAACACAAGTACGGCTGGATTGGTGGCAATAACTACAGCCAAAACAGTGCCTACGACCAGTATATCTTCACAAACGGCAGCAAACATAAATATTCTAAATCAACAAAGTGCTCAAGTTGTGTTGGGTTCTCCATTGAAAGTGCAGCAACCACATCAAGTAGTTTTAAGTTCGAACATTAAACCTGGTAGTGTACAAACAAATCAAAGTGTTACTCAAAATCAGATAGTTCTCGGGGGACATCCAGTTCGATTGCAAACAAGTACGTCTAATAATGCAACGCAAAGAGTGGTCCTTGCTAGTCAAGGACAAGGTGGCCAAATTGTTACTCAACAGATATTGTTACCAGCCGGTTTTCAGGGAACTGCAATAAATATTAAAGCTCTTCAAGGTGTTAAAGTTATACCTATTGCTCAGGCACAACATGGAAAAGGTAAGACTTTTTTGTACAATGCACTTAGCTAAAGATTAATATTCAAGGGCATATGTATTTTTATTTAAAAAAAAATTAAATCAAAAAATTAATTCTGGGACATAAATGGAAAAATGTTTATTTTCAGGTGTACAAAGCCGCCAAGTTTTTGCACGTGTTATGACCCCAACCAATATAGTAAGAGCTCCCCAACCCACAATAACATCTGAAGTAACAGAAACTACAGTCCCCACAACAGAATAGAAGATTGTTAACATATAATTTAATCAAATAAAATTTTCCCTAAATTCACTGCAATATAATTTAAATTTGCATTTTTTTACAATTTTTGTGATACTGATAATTAGCAATACATTATACAGACAGTATTTTATTTAAAAAACTAATTGAAGAATGTATTTAAATAAACAAACAGAAATGCACATTGTGAGTTTAAAATTGTTTTATTTGATTAAGTTATTTAACTAGTTAATAATTTTAGTCCAATTCATATAAAAATTTAAAAGAATGAACAAAACGTTAAATAAATTGTAATATATATTTTATTCTTTGTGAAATAGTTATTGTGGAAAATCCACAAAAGTGTAAATACTGGTTTTATAATAAACATGTAATTTAGTTCAGTGTACATATTCTTATATTTTTATTATATTTGGTGTAATTTTAGTTACTAAGCATTATTTATACGTGTAACTACACAGAAAATGTAATAAAAATTGTAGTTGTTTTTAAATTGTTTTTGATTTTATTGTAATTTGAAGCAAACAGATATTCTTTTTTTTATTATCGTTATTAACATGTAAACAAGAACCAGAAACCTGGGAACAATTTTAAAATGAAAAAAAAAAGAAAATTACTTTTGAAAAAAAGCTGCTGTATCTTCAGAATCTATAAACATAGCTTTTGCTGAGAAAGAAAAAAGAAGTTTAGCTTTAAATTAGTAGAGAGGGAGACAGATTGAAGGAAGTTTTGAAATTACTATAGTAAGTTCCACATAAGTTGATGTGATCATATTTATCTAACAGAAGGATAACAAATAAGAGAAACTTCTACCTGAAATGCGGCTTCAGGGTTTTGTGGTAGGTTATCTACATATTTATATTGATATTGACTGAAGAATTAGCTATTTAAAATATTGAAAAGTGTTATATTTTTGAGTTGCATTTTGAATGGTCCAAATAAATTCGTTCATAAATGAATGGCAGATAAAAATCAAAAACAAGGCAAAGAAACATCATAAAAAATGTCAATCAATTTAATAATTAAAACTTAAGCACAAATTTGAAAAGTAATAATGTAATATAGTGGACATAAATGGAGAAGGTGGTATCGATATGTAATGCGTTGGGTTGGTGTTGGTGTATAAGAAAACGTCCAAGTCCACCGGGTTTTAACACTCGGGTCCCAATGTACTGTGTTATAGGCCCTACACAATGTGGAAAGACAGCAATAAGTAAAGCATTAGTGCAACCCACAAATTTTACATACATCAGTGTGTCCAAGATTATAAAAGAGAAGTTTGGCGAAGAAGAGATGATCTTTGATGAAGAAATCATACAAGCGGTCATAGAAACAATTAATCCTATAAAAAATAATGTTAACGGATTCATTATAGATGGATGTCCCCAAAATCTCTACCAAATGAAGTTATTGATGAATAATTTATATGAACCTCGATTGCTTATTTATGTAACCCTTACTCCGGAAAAATTTGAGAAGAGAATTTTGAGCAATTATTTCGATGACATAAAAAAGAATTCAATAATGCAGCAATATAAAGACGAGAGTGTCCAATTAAATCTTTTATATAACAAATTTGAAATGAAAACTCTTAAATTAAATGCTGATGCACCTTTACCAATGATTATAGAAAGACTAATATTGTATATACATACATATTATGGTATAAATAATAAAAATATAGTATTGACAGATATTCAAAAATAATTAATTTGGGTTTCTTTTATATTATAGTAATAACAATATAATACAGGTGAATATCGTGATTGGAAATAAAGTACATAATAAATTTATATTTAAACATAATATATTTTGAAAATGTTTTTGTGCCTACACTTAAGTCATATTATAACAAATTATTTATTTAAAATCCTCTATATTGTGACTTAATCTAATTATATTTCTTAAATAATTTAAAAATATATAAAAAAAATTCATACAAAATTTATTCTAAATGTCCGTAACTTTTCTGTTGTTAGTGTTACTGCTGCTTATATCGTCATCATCATCATCAGACAAGTGGGCTCTTAACTTCGCAGCAGCTATCTCTTGAGCTTGTCGTCTCCTTTTTTCTTCAAGCACTATATCACGCTCATCTTCTTCTTCTGAACGCCTTTTATTTTGTATAAATTTGTAAATAATGAAGATAATAAGCAATATAAGTGGCACTATAATGACTAAAATTATTCCAGACGTCAATGCTCCAGTTCTAGCGGCATATTCTTGCTGACCTACATTAGAAACATTTTAAAATGAATTTGTATTTGATTTTATTTAGTAGTATATGGTTAGTATATAGTAAGTATCATTAATATCATAGATTTTCTAAGGACTTTCCTTACTAAGCATTGTGAAATGGATGGATATAAAAATAGACTAATTAGATCCATTCCACAATATAGGAAACAATAAAGTGCCAAAAATCCTCATTATATCTACTTCCTAACATGTGGAATAGACCTAAATTTAATTAACAAACATTTTTTTATTAATAAAAATATGCAAAAATATACAATATAAAATAACACATTGCAGGTAATATGAAGCTTCAGGCCTATTCCACAATTAATACTAAACATCCGTAATCATACTGCTCTGGCTTTTTAATTTTTGCCTTTCATATTCACTTCTAGTTGGTGATGTTGGCGAAGAAGCCTTCGAGTCAATCAAGTTAGGGTTGGATCTAGAATAATTTCTAGCAAACATGTCAGACTTTGGAGGGTTTCTGTTGTATGTAGACCCACTAAATCCAGAAATATCACTTGTCCTATCTGGTTTGTTGCTAGGTTCATATTCTGTACTAGGAATGCTATCTAAATCCCACTGCTTCTCTGGAAATTCAGTTTCAGGCAATCCTTCCAAAGGTTCGTGGGTTCTATAACTCCGATCATAACTACGCCTTTTCTTAATGGAATCTGTATTATTGCTCAAGTCACTCAACGGAGGGGTCATGTAAGTATACCTATCGTCAAAAACAGGACTTTCAGGGGAAGAATCAAGTTTCTCCGGCTCTTCATTCAATTTTAATCTACTATTCGCTCTCCCCAGAGAACCATGTATCCAAGATGTAGCTTCTTTGTCTTTTCTATTTCTTTTAAACACCACAAATATACAGTAAATAATAAGGAGGATTAATGGCACAATTATTGCTAATATGACTCCACTTGTTATTCCTGCCGTTCGTGCTGAATACTCTTGTTGTCCTGTATATAATAAAAAACAAATAACTACATTTTCTACAGTATTTGTGACAAAACTAAAACTACACATGCACAAGCATTTTGTTTAAACTCTCTATGAAAACATTCAATAGCATAATATAAATTTTACTTACGTAAACATTGTGTATATCCATATTCTGGAGTGTTCCAGCTTCCATCTGGTAAACATTCTCTTCGTTGGTCCCCTACAAGTATAAACTCCTCGTTGCATTCAAACGTAACTTTAGTGCCAGGTATAAACAAGAAATTACTTTTTCTTCCAAAACGTGGTGTTTCTAACACCCCACAAGTTATCACCCTCTTGTTGTTAATTTCTTTCAAATTTCGAATTGAACTCAAGTAATTTGATGTAAAGTGAGCCATGTCTCGATCTAAACTCATGGCGTAATCATACTTGCACTGATAGTATTCGTGACAAAGTTCATTTGCTCTATTTATGTCTTCCGTTCGATTAGCAGGTATTATTTCACTAGGTGTCATTTTAAATTCAGGTTCAAACGTTTTATTATTGTAGTAACTTGATGTGCGACCAAACTCTCGATGGAACAAAGATCTACCTTTACCTTCTTCATCTTTATCTTCTAAAATCCATTTCATACCAAAATCTGTATATATACGCTGGAAGTCATTCAAATTAGTGGCTACACCCACTTTAGTTCCATCTGGCAGAGTAAAATCATCCGTTTGGTCAAAACTCCAATTTCCAAATAAACCTCGAGTTTGATTCTAAAACAATTAGTAAACATGACCTAAATAAACTAGCATCATATAAGGATTACTTACGATATAAGTCCATGGTAAATAAGCTCTTGCTGACATAAATCCTTCATTTTCAATAACTTCAACTCCTGCTCCTGAGTCAAACATTATTATAACTTCAGATTGGTTAAGAATATACGTTGGGGTATACACTAGCACTCCCGGGAAATGTTGGAATTTAAGAGAAGGTCTATCGAAATAAACTCTCTTGCCATTGAAAAGTACATCCAATCTATACCTCCATCTTGCTTCCTTTGGACGCAATCGCACTTCAATTACTGATGAAGAATTTCCTTTAGCTGCAATCGCTGTCAATTGGGTGGCTCTAACTTCACCATAGGCATTCATAGGTAGTTGTTCGAATCTCCCTTGAACATCAAGTCGCATGTTCTTAGCATTTGATTTAATCAAGGTAAACTCTCCTTTTCCATTAAACGTATACTCCAAATCATCAAATGTAACTATGTGGGGGTCTCCAAACACTCCAGCGACACCAGGTGCTTGATAAGCTACACAATCTTGTGTAGGCCTCCTTTCGAACCTAAACGTTTCACAACCAATTGCCGAATCCGGTTGCCATATGCAACAAGCATAAAGAGGGGCTACATCGTTGTACCAATAACTCAATGTTGGTACTTTATTCGCTTCATCCCAAGGCAGGTAACCCAAGCTGTGCGAACGATGTGGATTTGAGCCCCACACTTGATCATAAGTTAACATCAGGTAACCGTTCTTGTCGTAACAGCAATGTTGTTCTGCACCATCAAGACTGAAAAAATGTATTATTAATATTTTGAGAGTCAACACCACCTTAGGTATTAAAACTTTTTTTTAAAACTGCACTTACTTGGGAGCTCCACTTCTTACACAATGGCGAGATCCCCTATGATACTGGCATTTTGGATTTGCATCTTTGTCACAGTCGTAATCAGGAAGGTATCTTCCTTTATCTGTTAGCGCTTGTTCAATTGTACAGGGACATTGAGGAAGTTCGTGAGCAAAATTCTTCAAGTATCTATCTTTTTTAATCCAATTGTCGCATAATTTGTCAGGCCAATTTCTTCCATATTTAGTTTCCCATTGGCTTTGGAAATACCATGCAAGAGGAATAGGTCTACTCCAAATTGTTGGAGTAATTTTGATTTCTCGGTTATTTTCAAGTGGTATCGAATCAGTGAGATTTATTTGCAGGAATCCAAACAACGGCAGCATCTCATGTTCTAACTGGTACTCATAAATGCGGTTTCTGTACTGTGCAGGGTTTATGGTGTATTCTCCTATATTATTTGTTCCTTCTGAAATGGAGTCGATGTAGAAAAATTCAGGAGTTGTTGAACGTTCCCTGTAACCCCAAAGAGATATTCTAACTGGAGCATTCTCATTTGTTGTTAAATTCTTATGAACCCAAGATATTCTTATTTGAGGTGGTGTTTTTTGGAAAATCCCATCATCCAAGAAGAAAATTTTCTCTGTAGCTGACGCTGGCGGTTCAACAAAATATTGGCCACGCCATTTGTAATTTGAAGGAGCAATGGCAATTTCCAAATATATATAACCTTCTACAAAAAGTCGTGGTTGTATACATACAACCCTGTTTTTGTCAACTACAGCTCCGTCAACAATTTCTGTGTCAAATTTACAGCTAACTTTATCAGTTGGGTTGAAACATGGTCCTGTTACATTAACGATCGTTCCTCCCAACATGTTTCCACTTTCAGGAGCAAACATCAGTGGTAAATTGACTCCATCTGAAATTATTTTAAATGTATTTATTAGCTTATTAGAGTAGAAATATTGAAAATGTATTTACCGATATCTTTATTGCATGTCCCAAGTAAAATATTTTCATCAATTCTAAATATATGTCTTCCGGGTTTTCCGTTTGCAAAACCTCTGATTGCGACATCTCTAATAACAGAAGCTTGACTGTAGGGTTCATATTGGTAGCTTCTAGTACCATTTCCTGCATTGAAGCCAATATATGCTGGAACACCTCCTTCACCAGTAGTCGTATCACCTCCAGCCTCAGTGTGGCTGGTCCAAGTCATATAGTTGTAATTAAAAATAGCATAAGTAAAGACTTCATCTGTAGCTAAGACCATTTGGAATGTGTTGGTCTAAAATAAATAATTTAATAAAAATGTATCTCAAATGAAAATATGTATAAGGTATTAAGTTTTACCTTTTCCATAGCTTGACTTATTCCACCCGCAAAGGTAACATTCTTCCATGTAGCAATGATTGCGTGCTTTGGTTCAAAAGCTTCTGCTCCAATGACTGCTTCCCTGATATCCCATTTAACTCTTTCTCTAACTTCAACTCCAAATATGTCAGTTCTCCCTTGAAGATCTCTTTCCATTCTGAAATAAACTCCAGGTCTTCTTTTATCGTAATCTACGCTTCTCAAACCTCCAATACGACACTTACTGAAGAAAATACCGATAAAAGCGGGATCGTTGACTTTAGGCCAGTCTTTTACAGGGAAAACTAGAGGGTATTTATCGTAGGTTTGTGGGGGATCGCTGAACTCTAAGTAGCCATTCAAGGAAAGTCTGGTGTAATTATAGCGGAACCCAAAGAATGGCAACTGGAAGTTAAGGTTCTTGTGAATAGTCGAGGTAGAAGGATGTATGTTATTTTGGTAGTCTCCATTATTTTCTGAATTGCCTCCTTTATCCCAGTACCAGTACATCAAAGGTTCTCTGATTTCCTTAAGCCTTTGCTCAGATATTACATAGGGTGGGTTAGTCTTTTGATTAAGGGTCTCCTCTGGAGGTGCACTATCGTCAGTTAATGAATCTAAAAAAATATTTTTGTTATTTACTTTTTTATTATTTTTTTATAGAAGTAAGTATAGAGTAACACAAATCGCTGTGTCGCTGAGAATTGTATTTATTTTTGGACCTGGTAAATTTTGCGTAATTTCGGGTAAACCCGTAGTAAAGTTTTGAAGAAAGAATGTAGTAGTTTTTTCTGTACTGAAAACCGGTGTACTATCGTATGGTTTATTAGTAGTTGTTAGCAATGTTTTATTTGTATCTCTATGTATTTTCTCGGCGTTCCTAGCTGACCGAATTTTATGATCTGAAAAGATGGAAAATCCTACATTAGTAGCTTGTGAAATTAGAGCAAGGCAAGATTTGGGCATATTTTGTCACTAGCAGAAGCTTTTGTGGAAGCCTGAAAAACTTGATTTTAAAATTTAATACAGGTTTTTTTAGACAAGTCTAAAAGTAAGAGTTATAAATATATTACAGTAAAAAAAAATACATTTATCAGTATTGACTAATAACACTGATAAGATATTGTAGATAATATATGTTGATTCATCATATCTCATATTTCTAGGGAATTCACGAAATTTGCAATGATTTCTAATTTCTGGTACTTGAAAAATCTACAATCGATAAATCTGTATTTTGTCATTAACCATTTATAGAGAAAAAATATGATAATCCCTTCAGGTGTTTAAAACAATGTGGATTATTGAACCACCGAAGAGTCGCAGACTCTGTGTAAACGAGCAGCAAAGCTATAGATATAGGACCGTTGAATAAAAAGCAAAGCCTATTAAGAGAAAAAAAGAAAACCCTGTGTTTCTGTGAATATTACTCTTAATTTTTGTTGAGTAAACTTCCACTTACTCCAAGAATTTGGATCGAAAAACCTCGCTCTTGCTTCAGATTTCATTCTAGAACCAGGCATAGGTTGAACATTTTGGACTTCAACATCTGGGGGTGGTACCACCAATTTTCCAGATTGATTGTTATTTTCATTCTCTTCTATTATTTCAACTTCTCCTAGTTTTTCTACGTCGGTTGTCGGTAGATTGTTTTGTTCTTCCTGCGCTATTTGATTTGGTGCTTGAGGCCCGACTTCTTCTTTTGCTGCAACAAAAATTGGAGCGCATTGTTAATTTTATGCAAACATTATTTCAAAACATTTTATCTTCAGGTGATGATAACATGGAATGTATTTTTTATCTGCACAAATATGGTCTTTATTTTATCTATCAGTATCACTTCATTTATTTCGAAATGTCACGCTTTAATTTTGAAATTTATTTATCTTTCTTATATTTTTACTTGAACTAAAACTTCTTATGAAAAAATGCAGTACCTAAACATGTGTTATGTGCAGTACATTGTTATTTGTATAAAAATTTGTACTGGGTGTGGCGATATTAGAAAAAATTAAGGATGCTTACATTTGTCATTGTTCTCAGATTTGATGGTTTCCGTTTCTTCACTTAAGTTTTCACAAAACGCGACGTGCACACATAAGCACAACAATAGAAACACTTTGAATTTAAACATTATTGTTTTTATATCGGCTAAATAGCCGCAACTTTTATATTTGTATTTTCACACTATAACACTGCTATTCTCGTTGATATCACTATTAAATCTAATTAGAAACGAGTTACTTTACAGGTGTTATCTACCAGATAATTTTGATAACGGACGCGCCCTGGTGACGCTTACCTGTTTATTTCTCACATAATTAAATTATTATGAAATGATTCACACATTTTCTTTGAAAAAATGAGAATTTATCCAAATTTAAATGAATATTTTTAAATTATATTCGCTACGTGGACGCACTATGATAATTAAATGCTTACGAAAAGGATTATCATTAAGTAAATGTGTTTTCTTTGGCGTTTTGTCGAAATTTTACAATAATATATGATAATTATAATTGAGTTTGATAAACAGTTCGTAGCCTTTTGTGTTAAAAATACAAATTTTTTAAGTTAAGTTAAGTTTTTAAGAAACTATGGCCTGACGGTTGCAATAATTTATCATTCGCTTAACCATGAACTCCGACCGGGGAAATTTTTAAAAATCTTGGAGTTAAAGCAATAGTCAATAATTTTTT
>JAUIMW010000313.1:0-19286 GCA_033557785.1 Enochrus cinctus | reverse complement strand
TATATTTTGAAACATGGTGCCACGTATAAACCAGCATCGCATTGTTTGCATTGATACTGTCTCTTTTCCCTCTTGCATCCCTCTTTGAGCAACATGCAGCACATCTTCTCTCTTCATTTTCTTTATTTTTCGGGGATGGAACAAATTCAGGAAAATGGCGTTCTGTCAATCTAAGAAGATAGAGCGTTACTCCTGGACGCTCTTTTTTTATTGCAGTTTTGTTATTTTTAATTATGAATTCTGCTAATTCTAATCGAAATTGCACATGTGATTTTTGACCTACATTTTTCATATATAGTTTCCTGTTATTTCCTGTTTCCTTATACTGCCAGAGCTAGACTCGCATAATAAGAAATACTTTATTCCAAATCTTGACCTTTTGAGGGTACGAATTGCCTTCAACTTGGTCATCCTTTATAAAGTAGCAAACTTTCATCAATGGAGATGTCCCTCCCAGGTGTAAGCACTTCCACAAAGCGCATATTCAAAAAATTGAAAACCAGCCAAATTTTCCTCAATTTTGGCTTGGGACATTCTTCAATCGATGGCATGTGTTCAAAATGTATAAATTTTTTTATAATCATAAATCGTCTATATGACCTTACTTTGGCAAAGAATGGGGACGCTATAGAGTGTCGTTTGGTCCAGTACCACTCAAGTTTCTTACAACCCCTTGTAAAATTACAGTAGCGAAAAAACTAAAATCTCAGTTACTGAGTTCAATCTTTGCAGCGAGAGTGCATTTTTAATATCATGTTTCCTATATATTCGCCAGCATACCTATTAGTTTCTTCTGCTATATTTTCTAACAGGTAGTTAGTAAAAAATAATTTAAAATAACTCATAATGCCGCCATCATCGCAAGTTTCAAAAGTAGGCACACCCGTAAAATCAAAGCATGGCAGAATTGGTGGTAAATATTCTAGATCAATTTCAGAGAACTGATGAATAACATCTTCATCAACGAAATATTGCTTCCAGGTGCATAATTGCTACCACTATTGCTAACCGAAAATATGATAACTTCCATAAAAAATATAAATTAGTATTTGGGGTTGGGTAAATTACAGTAAAAAATACATATCGTCCAAACTAAATACGAAATTGGAAGATACAGACGATTTTTTACCTGCTTACTCGAAGGTGAAATTGTGTGACATTTAAGATTTTAAACCTCTACTATGCTTTCTCAAGTTACCGTTTCTAGGTAACGTGGTAAAAACCATAATAAGTGAATGCGGGCCTCTAAAAGTATGAGCTACGTTCAAATTACTAAAGGACCACTTTTACATGAACGTATCACATACGTTCAAATCAGTTAAGGAGTTAAATGAGAAACAAACAAATCTTATAAGTTAAGTGTCAACTTGAGGTAAAAAAAGTTCTAATAAAAACAACAGAGAGTGACCCTACCTTTCCTGCCAGTCATCTCGTGTTCGTACAGATCGCTCAGTACCCCTGTAGCTTGCTTCCGCTCGTTCTCCCCTAAACTTATCTCGTCTTTTTCTATCATACTCATCATCACTATCAGCCATCTGTAAATTAAAAAAAAATAAAAACTTTAGAGTGAATAAAAATTACTGTACTTGCAGTGTGTCAATATAATTGATAGGTTGCTCACAAAACTATAAGCTAATTATAGAGGTTCTACGAAAATAAGCTTTCCAAGTGCTTTAAACTTTAGTTAGTGTGGTGATCTTAGGTACATTAACAAATTTAGACTAGAATTACCTTAAAAAATTAACTTTAACCGCCACTAACAAACTAAATCGGTGAAACTTGACAACGTAGCGTCACGAAGCCGCCCAATTCCAAAGTGCGCATGTTCCAAATCAATGCTTCAGTCCAAATGTCATTAGACATACGCCCAGTATCCTGTTTTTTGGTTACTATATGAGACTACATCATGAGACTATACACAAAGTACTTAATTCGAACGAGTTATGTTGACCAGATTTGGACTCGTAGATGCCAAGTTCAACAAATACAAGCGATCATGTGAGGTAAAAATTAGCCAATGGAAGATGAGACTTACTAACAAATGAGTTATTAGTAGTAAAACTCAGTGTTAAATGAAACACTTGCAAGAACTCTTAAATGGAAGACTTTAGTTAGAAAAAGCCTTACTCCATATATCAAAGTCAAAAATCTAATAAAATCAGAGAGTTCCCAAGATTTCAATCACGGTCGTGACTATCATCAGGGGCAATATAATAAATATAAAATGTAGCTTTTTTTTAACTAATGTTCTCGTTTATTTTAATGTGTAACACTTCACTTTTATTAAGATTGTGTATCTAAAATTTGTGGATTATCAAAGTCAAATATGTGTTGATTTTCGCGTGTTGTTTTGTCTAACATCATTTTTATGTTGGTTTGTTGTTTTAAGTATTTTACTTTTTTTGTTTGTGTATGGTAATGACATGAATTCTTTATTCCTGTTGTGTTCTGAGGTTTGTAATTATTATAATGTAAGTGTACTCGTTTCTTTATTGAATTTTTAATGATGTTTAATAGGTAATTGTTACTTAAAATTGCAGTTTTAATTATGTTTAAATTTTCATTTCTAAATTCAACATCTGAAATTTGTAAACATTTATCTATAGTGTTGTTGAGAATGTTAATTTTTGTGAAATGCAGTTGTTTTTAAACAAATCCTCTAAATCTTCCATAACTAAGCAATAGTTAATGATATGCAACTACCCATAGCTACACCAAATGTTTGTTAGTAAAAATTGTCTTTACATTTAAAAAATGTAGTGCTTAAACAAAATTAATTTTTAAATAATTTATTTAAAATCACTTATATCATTTTTATTTATATCAAATAAACGATATTATAAAAGTGTTTAGAAGTCTTTTCTCTTGAAATATTGATATAAATTTATTATTATATAAAATGAATTAAGACGATCCCAAGCATCGGTGCAGCTATAAAATCGTTTAACGCAGCCTTAAATCCTTGAAGCCACATGTACTATAGCAAGCGGGGAGGAAATGAACATGTAGGTTTAATAAAAAAAAATAGATAATTTATATAATCATGAGATAACTTTTTATTTTTTAATGTATGTAATAAAAATCTGCGCAGTTTTGATAGGAAAAACTAATATGTACTACCTCTGTTCTACAATTAGCGGGCTATAAACCTATTTAAAAATTCCAAAATAAGTGAGCTATTAAAAAAATTTAACAACTTCAACAATGGAAATATTTTTAGTGTGATGTTCGCAGTGTAATACGAAATACTTTAGCTTTGTTTCCAATCCTCGGTGGATTAGTACGAAACTGGTACGGTACATGCACAGTGGGAACCGTTCCATTTTTTTCGCACTACGCATGTACCGCACCAGTTTTGTACTAATACCCCGTGGATTGGAACAAACCTTGTTCATAGTTAAAATTAAAAAAAAAGTAATTACAGTTCATAAAATTTTAATAAAAATTGAAATAGCTCACTTATATATACACATTTTTAACGTTATTTATTTTTTCATATTTCAATTTTAGGGTATATATATTGCATTCTAGCATTAGGTTCTGTAAATATTCTTTTATTTATTTTTAAAGAAACGAGTCTTTTTTTATCCGGACTTTCAGAAGACCTGATTTGGTTATATTTATTCATTTTTAAGTATATTTATTCTAGTGTCGTTATAATTTATTCATTATGAGCCTTCCAGCCGAACTTTCTGTCAGCGTTTCTCCCGTCAGAGACCTGTCAAATAATAAATCTACAAAAAATGTAAGCCGAAAATGTTAATAATGTTCAACCTACAAAGCAGTCAGCAGAAAAAGCGTCAACTAATTCATATGCTTCGGTCCTTACAACTGTTAAGTGTCCGGTAAGAGTTCAGGCAATCGTTTTCCTGCAATTACTGGCATTCCTAAGAACAATTATATAACTGGAGTGGGTCCCATAAATGTAATTTTCGCGTCTCGTATTTCCAACAGCTGAATTTGCATTTGTCGTTGCGTTCTTTTTAGTTTTTCTCCGTGTATTCCTCACGAGCTTCTATTAAAGGAAGGGTCTTATATTGGAGCAGGAATTCCGGACTCAAGTTTCAGACATGTAATGAGTTTTAGACGTCAGGTTTTCAATTCAACAGAATAAGTTCTTACTTTAACTTCTTCAATCATCGTGTCCCATAGAGATAATACCTTCCGTATTCGGATGATATCCTTTGTTTTTGTGTAGGGCCCTAGGCCACGTACAGGTACAGATGCAAAGCTACTTCTCGACAAGAGAAACAATTTAAAACCATAGAAGACCAATCCTCAAATTTAACTTCATTCAAAGATTCTGATGCAGGTATGAAGAGGCCAGCTACGTCAGTAGAATCCAGCGACTTAGAGGAACTTAAAACCGACAAGTTTAAAACCTCAACCAAAAAAACCTAAACACAGGACGTCAATTACACCAACTGAAACTGAAGGTCATCTAACATTTATTTCCCAGCATTGTACACAATATGCAACAAGGAACATCCACCAGACGTCGTACACAAAGCATTAGCGAACTTCAACGAACAGGACGGTGTGAGGCAAACTCGTAGTTCTCGGTTAGATAATAAAATATACTTATATTAAGATGTGATTTTAAGTTTTTTTAATATCGGCAACGAAATTGCACTCAGCACGTTGTCGGGCAGACCGCTATACACACTAATTCCCGAATACAAAACCTCCTCCTGCTTAGATCCAAATCCGAATCCTATTATTACGAAACTCTCTTGCTTCAAGAGCCTATAGGTGATTCCTAATGTCTAGAATAGTTTTCCTAGTTCAGTGAACACAACTTTTTGTGTATTGTATTGTAGAAAGGTTGGATATGCATAGGCCAAGAAAAAAGAGGTGTTGTTGGGATGTCTACCTGAAACATTAATATTATAAAATATTAACTGAACCAACGGTGTAGAATAAGTGAGAGTTTGGAAACTTCTTTTCTATTATGCCAGCAAAATGGGTATGTATGTTGATATACATTTTTTGGTAAAGTCGTATAAATGGATATTGACCGGATTGATTTGTGAAGAGAGTGAATATGAGAAACCAAGTTGATTCCTTGATTTTAGAATAATGTAATTATTTCGACAGCAGAGAAAAAAGATAGAAGAAAGATTTTATTTATGGAGCAATTATTTGTCTCTTACTATACTACCATTTGAGCTTTTTGCCTGTATCCTATCAAATGTTTAGCAAATTGACATCTTGTTTTTGCCCAATAAGTGAGAATAGGATTCTAAGTGACTTTAACGGATTGAAGTATCACGGTATGGTCTATTTAAGAAATACCACACATGTCTATCAGCAAGATCAAATTGTTTTGTGCCTGTTCCTTGATTTTTCACAAATACGTATTGAAAGCAATACGAGAGGCCCAGTGACGTCAAAACAAGTACTCGTTCGAATTGACAAGTTTGAGAATATCCCCAAATAGAAATGCCATATTTTAAAATATTACAACCATGGACGTAGGAAATAATAATAATGAAAGGGCATAATGGGTGTCTAACCTCTACTACTACGATATTGGGTGTCCATGACAAGCATTGTTCTCCTTAAAGGACAAGTCTGTTGAGGTTAGATATACTTCAGATATTCTAGGTTAATTTACCACGTTTGTTTGCATAGCAATACAATATAGTACGAGCGAGAATTCATTCCTAGTAAGCTACCACAGAATACGTATAAAGCTACCTTTTAAATATCAATATGCCTAAAATAAAAAAACAGAAAAGAAGGAAAGTGTACAGATTCAATGTCAACAGAAAACGCCTAAGAAACAAAATCTACAGTGTTGGAAAAATAGGATGGTAAGTAAAAAAAAAAACACCAAAATATTTATTTAATTAAATTGATTTTTGTTTATTTTTAGTAAAGAAATTAAAAATGTTTGGGATGCCCATAAATCGGTCAAAACAAATTTAAAAGAAATGGGTTTAGCATACGATCCAAATGAATCTATAAAAATAGCAAATTCTAAAGCTAAGTTGAAGCTATCGCTTCTTGCTATGAAAAATGAGGATTGGACCGAAGAAATTGTACAGAATAAACCAGTTGCACCTAAATCTTTTGTTGCCGAGGAATTAAAAAGAGAAGCTAAAGCTCCAAGGGAAAGAAACTTGAGACTTCCAAACAGCCAAATTGAGTGGTTGTCTTACCTGCTGGATAAATACGGTTCGAATTTTAAAGCTATGGCTAATGATAAGAAAAATTATAATCAAGAAACATGGAAACAATTACGGGCAAAAATTAAGAGGTTTCGAGGGATTCCCGAACAGTACAATAAATATTTAGAAGAACGTGGTTTAAGTAAAGATATTTTGAGTGACAAAATATTTGATTGTGATAGTGATAGTGAATAGCTTAGTGTAAATATATATTCAAATAAAATAAAATCTTTTAATAAATTTTGTATTCACTCAATGTTATTAATTTAACTCTTCTTCTGAAGATCGTATTGTATTTAATTGGCTTCCGCATTCTTTGCTCTGTTCACTAATTCACTTTGTATAAGGAATTTTTTTAGTTCATCTTCAACTTGTTCCATAATTAAATCTCCAAAAGATACAATGTAACTTTCGAATATCATATGACTTTTAAAATTTGTTTCATTTTCAAATGCCCATTTGGTGTATAATTTCCATAACATTAAGAAACATTTGTACTTTTCAACATATTCAGGATATCTCCTTTTCCAAAAGTCGTTAATAATATCAATAAATCCCTGGAAATTGATATAATGTTTACTTAACAGATATTTAAAAAAATTTATAGGAACATCATAGTCTGGATAGTAAAATAATATCCTTAACAGTTTTATAGATTTATGTTTTCCACACCAATCCCTCAAAGCATTTGAACTATTTGATAGAAAAAACATGATTAATTCTGCATAGCTCGTCATATTGTCAACGAAACCTACTACACATTTTATGCTGGTGAAAAAAGACTTTCTTTGTTCTTCATTCATTTTCAACCAAAAATATTTGCAACCACTTATTTTATAATCTTCAAAAAATAATGAGAAACAAGTTTTGTTGTTAATGTTACTTACTGGAAAGCCTACTTGCGTATGTACTGTCCAATATCTAAATATCAGATTTTCTAAGTGTAAGCTAGATAACTGATCTTCATTCATGATGAAGAAATTCTCTTCTACATAATTTTCCAAACAAAGGTCGCAGGCCATTGCCAGTGCTATTTCCTTCGACATTTTGTTTAAATTTAAATAAAAAGTCTTTTCTTCATCTAAGAGTAAAGAACTTCTCCAAGCAATTTCCCATACTCCATCTTTGGTGCTTTCGATTAGATATAGATATGAGATACACCATTCTGCAAGTGAATTAAGCATAATATCGAGTATATTTTTTAATTTTTTTCCTATTCCTGATGGTAAAATTAAAGATTCAGAGCCTTTTCCTATAAGTGAAGCCAAGTCCATTTTTAAAGATGCTTTTTTACAAAGATCAATTTTTTTTAAATTAAAATTTGATGTTAAAATTTGTACACAGCAAATTTGTTGTAAAGAAGGAACAGGTAATGAAAATAAATGGTCCATTTTTATACTGAAATATTAAATAGTTCAAATTTTTATGCAAAAAAAAAACTTATTACTTACATAAACATCTGGCTAGATTTTTTGATGTAAAAGTATTTTCCACAATAAAAATAGTATAATATAATGGAGATCATTTAATATATATGTAGTTTGTAATTCCTGTTGGGATTTCCCAAATATGTAATAGCGATTATACCTATGTTTATCTAATGTTGTCCATGTGTCATAGATAATATAAAAGATATGGTATATACTTCCTTACAAACTCTGTATTCGTATTAGCTATGGGAGCGCAGTTTGATTTATGTATACTGTCAAACAAAAAAATATAAAAATTACTTTTATTATAACTATAATCCGGTATACTTATATAGATGATATGATGTAATTATTCATACAGTCAGGAGTTAAATAAATCAAGGAAATAGAAAATTGTGTGGATTTTTTTTATCAAAAGAAATACGTGATATTAAAATCAATGATTTTCATTTGAAGAAATTAGAAAACTAATTTTTTCATTTTTCATCGGTCTATTTCCGCTTCAAGACCAAACACCAAAGCCAGAGATTGAGATCATGAGTTCTGGAAATTTTGGCTGTGCCATGATTGCACCTGAGAGTTACAGAGTTCTTTAACACGCGCATGGTACTAAAATTGTCAGAATTTAAAAGACTGAATGCGTATGTTCTTTCAGTGACTTTTCTGGATTTGGCAGTGAGAGCTTTTAGAGATGTTTGGGCTCAGTTCCTTGGCACATTCTGTACCGCTTCCATGACATTGACAGCAATGCATCTTTTCTCAATGATGTAATAATCAATATTTTTTTATTTATGAAAAATTCAGGAAGGTAGACGAGAAAGCTTCTTGGGAGTACCACAAATTACTTCGTAACAAGTTCAATTCAACGTGAAAAGAGGGTTAGCAGTCAACAGATGTGGAGGGAAAGGGAAAGAAGCTGAGGACCATATCTCCTAGGAAGCTACATCAACTTTGCATCCATTTCCCCTATCTTTGGGCTTTTTTACTTACATCTTTATAAATGTTGAAAATAAATTTGCGTTTTGTTTCGTCAAGGAGAAGCAGGTAGAGGATAGTTGATGAAGTTAAGTTCAGTACAACTGGTCCGGATTCTGTATCTATTGGGATGGTTAAATTATGTAATGTCACTACCATTATAAATTCATGCTTGTTAGAGAGAATCGGGTAATATGTGAGACCTATAAGTATCCTACCCACATTATCCAAGGTTCTGGAAAGGATAGTTGATACTCAGGTTCATTCATTCTGTTATATTGACTGTAGACTTCCACGATACTCATGACTCCTCAAGTTTTTCCTCTGTCTCACCGTAGAGTTTCAGGTCATCCATGTAGAGTAAAGGAGACAATCTCTTTTGGTATTTTGTGTTCTTCAAGTTGAACATCAGGTTGCCGCATCAGGTTCGGTTAAGGACGGTCAATATAGGATTCAAAGCCAGGCAAAACCAAACAGGCGAAAGTGAATCTCCCTGGAAAATTCCCCTCTTTATGCCATGAGGTGTTTTAAGCTTTGTCTCATCTTAGGGTCAATCCTGTAGATTTCCAAAATTTTAACGAGCGAATCATGGGGTATAAAATTAAAAGCTTTCACGTAAACTATGTACCAGGCATGAAGATTCTGTTTTCTCCCTTGCACCTGCTAGAGAATCGCAGCGTCAATTGTAAGCTGCTGTTTGCATCCCAAAGAACCTCTTTTGCAATCCTCTGCTCAACCTCGAATTAGGGATTGCAATCCGGCGTCACTTGCAATCCAAACGAATCCAGCTGGATCGATCAAATCAGGATGATTTTAGCTTTTCGGTCAGTCTTCTTAAATTTCACTTTCATAAATAGTTCAATTATGTTAGTAAGTAGCTTTATAAAATCTAATATAAGTAACCTTGCGTAATTTACTGAGATGAGAATTATTCAACTTAAAATAAATGAATCAAATCAGCTTCTACACTTGTCGGCTTTATTGTCAGCAAAAAATCATGAATAGCAGACAAGTATTCTCCTCGAACTCCTTTACTTTCAAATGAAATCATCCAATTTCCAGCTCGGCTCTTTTTCTTCCACTCTGTGTCTTCAATATGCTGGGTGTACCCTGTCAGTCGTTACGACAGGTAGAGCATACCTTGGACTATTCTAAGCCAGAATCCACGCGGGTGCAGTTTGAAGGATGTGATAGGTGGGTTTCAATGATGTGACAATGGACGGTGGTGACACAAAACACCAAAACATATTCAAAATTCACACAAATAGATATGAATATTCAAAACATGCCCTCCATGTTGGAGTTATTTTTATTATTGGAATCGAGTTATTACACTTCTCAACATAAATGCTGGGGCCGTAATTTCAACATTTATGCCGGAAAAGGCAAGGGAAGTTCATCCCGACTCCTTGATCCTCTCCTAGGAATTTCCTCACAATGTGGCAGGTTTGCAGCAATATGGCTCGCAGTCCCACTTTGACTATGGTCTTTGGTAATCTTAGTACATGCAGATTCCTCGAAAAGTTGTTCGTCATTATCCCTTCAGCATCCCAAGGGGGTAGAGTGAAGATTCGCACCTGATTGAGTCTCCAAGTATTCTTCATATCGTACGTCAAATTCTCATACAGTATCTTCTTTTGTTCTGTTTTAGTGATGTTGTGGGAGAGTGGAGAGATTTTTATTATTATTATTATATTTTGTTAGAAAATGACTTGGTCACCTTACCAACGAAAAAAACATCTATCCAAGGATATAGATATTTTTTTGTAGGTAACTCTCTGCAAGGATATCTCTAATGGTAACCATAGCAGCATCTAGCAACCATATTAAAAAATCTACTAGTAGTATGTAGTACACGGTACAGTACGTCCATGGTATTGTGGTACCCGGTGTAAGTTTTAAGTTGAATATGGTAATTGAGGTTATGTTTACATACACACAGATAACCTTATATCTGTTTTGAAATAAGCACTAGTAACCTCTGATTTGGTCTTTAATCATATAGGAAAATAATATATGTTCCTTCATGGTCTTTAATTTTTTTTTAGAAGATATGATTGAACTTCAATACCAAAATGATAATGTATTTGTGTATGATGTTAAAGGTAATTTATATTAAAAAAATTTTATTTTTTACGTTTAATAACATTTTACTTGGGATAGATTGGGAAAAGTTACGAAAAGAATTTCGCATAATAGGTGAGCTATTTGGAAACACATCCTTTTTACCTGTATTGCCTCTGCGATTATCCCCAGAAGAAGCAATTTTATTAATTGATAAAAATATTGGTAAATTAGTCAAATATGATGAAATGAAAATAGAGCCTACTGCAGACACTCATCGAGAATATGAAATTCAACAGAAAAAATTACTTTTAGAAATCCAGGCAGACTACAAGGAAATGAGGAAAAGACAGCTCGAAGCGTTTATAGATAAAATTGTTGCAGCTAAACGTAAAAAAGGCGATGATAGATCTAAAGAGGAAATTTTTAATGAAGAATTAAATCGGACACCTGAAATAAACGAAGAGACGATGATATACCCTAACTCATTGAGCTGCCCACATAAGAAAGAAGGCAAATTACTTTCTAAGAATGTTCTGATGCACCACACAACAATTGTTAAATGTAATATATTTACAGATTTATGGAATAAAGGATATTACATTACATCAGGTGTTAAATTTGGAGGTGACTTTTTACTGTACAAAGGTATGCTGCCATTTTTTGTATATACAAATATTATTCAGTTATTTTTAGGAGATCCTATACATTACCATGCAACCCATATTGTTCGTTGTGTAGAAAATGCACAAGCTTCAATTCACCCCACTGAAATAATTGCTTTTGGAAGAATTTCTAACTCGGTGAAAAAGAAAGCAGTGTTCGCCACTTTTGACGATTGCAATGGAGTCAATTATATTTCATTAAGTTGGCCTCATATATAAGACTTTTTTTATGAGAAAAAATAATAATGAGTTGCTTTAAAAAAGAAGTTATGCCTTGAAGAGGAAATGAAAAAGGAATGTTTTGATTTTACAAACATACAAAGAAATGAAAGAAATATACACAACAAAAATATTTCAGTATAACTACTTTAATAAACTAATATAATAAATGATAACGTTAAATTTGATCTATTAAATTAAAATTTTGATGTTGTGGTTTAGGTATAACATTAAAATATTTTTTGTAAAAAGTTCCTTGTCTACTTCCATAACATCTTTGAATCCAAGAGTGCGTCCAATCTGGATCGGCTTTTTCACAGGTAACAATAACTTTCCCAGGTAACATAGCAAACAATGTTCCATTTCGTCCAAGACCAACCTCAAATTAAATTGAAACAAATTACTTATAGCATAGTTTTTGATTTTTAATAAAAATATTCACATTTAAGCCGGGATGAAACCGAAGAGTCCGTTGTGTAACAAGAAGTGTCCCTTGTTCAACCCAATGCCCATCTTGTCTTTTCCATCCTCTGTGCTTTGCTCTGACTTTAGGACTTGTATTTTTCGTGCTTCCACCAGTTTTTTTACTGGCATTTCTTACAGAATCTAAAATAAATATGCTATTTAGAGCTATAAATTAATTGCTAGTACAAAAAGCAGACTTATCAATGTGGAGTTTGATATCTTTAAAAATTGATTGAAATTTTGCACAAGACTATTCATTTCAACTCCTTACAAAATTTTCGATTCTAAGGTTAATTTTACATAACCTAAAAACGTCAAATTTCTCATATCTGGATATTTTCATGGACATCCAAGGCCATTTTACTGAACCAGACACCCGTTATCAAGTTAATTAGAGTTAAGTAGAAACAGTACTTAAATGCTAAATTTGTTACTTTAGAGTATATATAAATAAAATACAGATTAAGAACATGTACATATTCCATAAATATTGCATGCGTCAACCGATTATATGAATGTTAGTTACCCGCACACGACAAACATCATGGTGCGAAACAGATGGGTTCTGCATGCCTACCTTTGCAGGCTCTCTAACTGAAGGCATACAGACCTACGTATTTTTTTGGTCCCTATGCATAGCGCATATATTAGAAACAACTAAGGTATGTATTTCTCAAAGGAACGCAAATTTACTAATTGATAACGATACATACTGATATGTGCGTTGCTGTATATTAATATCGCTCGTGCATATATATTAGGAGCTATTAAGAACAGATATTTCTAATAGGTAGTCAGATATTGGAAAAGATTTATTTTTGTCATCCTTATTCGCCCATATTGCTATTAGGTTTTATTCCTTCGTTGTTTTAAATTTTCATGTCTTAGGTTTTTTCTTCGCGGTGCAATTTTTCAAAATCCAAGATTCATAAATGTTGAATTGATCGTTTTTAATTAATAGCGTATTAAAAATATATTTTTTTATTTATGTATCCATCACTGGTGATTCTAAAATATAAATTTTACAGCCTGCTATTTATTATGTTATTAATATTAATTTATGGATAATTGTTGATAAGCAGTTATAATGTAAAAAAAACATAATAATAATTTTTTTGTATGGCCACCACACGGCTTTCTTTTACTATTATTTAAGATAAAAGTTGTACGAAATTACATTAAAATTATAAAATATCTAATTAAATACTAATTAACGTTAGAAGCTTCAATATAAATTTGATACTTCAAATAGTCTGGCTTTTGAAGTATTTTTCACGAAAAAATTTTGTTTTATTGATATTAGAAAAAATAAAATTAATTAGAATTAAATAAATCCTTGGATCATTCATTAAACTCTTCTTCGTTTAAAATGAAAATGAATACACAGAGTGCTCACAAAGCTTGGCCAAAATATGACTTCATTAAACAAAAAATCGTGTTTTTTAACGGAATTTAAATAGATATTTAAATTCTATTTTAATTGTGTATTACAGGTCCTATGACTAAAGTGAATGTTTTAGATGGACACAAAAATTTTAAAATTACGATATTGTTTTATCAAAATTCCTGTGGCCAATAAATTACAAAAAAAAACTATTTCGCTCTAATATAATTAATAAACTGTATAAATAAAATGAATATAAATAAATGTTTCTCGCAATTAAATTTTTTGGTATTCGATTCGCTTGGTATGATTAAATGTCTTAAAATATAACTGCGTATGGTCGCAGCACACTGTAAGATATTTACACCAAGCAAAGAATTCAATTTATTAATATCTACGTCAATTGGTGTAAATGTCTTAAAATATAGCGAGTGAATTCTGGCAATTCAATTTAATAATATATACTTCGCTTGATATCAATACCTCAAAATATATCTGTGGATGCTCGTAGTTTCGTTACTCGTTGATCCGGGGAGAAATGTTGTTTAAGAACTATCCGAAATCTAGTTTTCATGAGAGTGATTGTTGACAAATAATAATTTAAATATGCATAAATGTAATATTTGGTGTCAATAAATTAATTACCTAAAACAAAAACAAACCCCGAGAAAACGTTCGTACGCCACCTCACATTTTACAGTAGAATAATTTTTTATGCATGTTTAACACATCCTTGTTTTTTTTAATAATAGAGCATATACATATATTAATTATTCGAAAGAGAAAAAAACGAGTGTATTTTTGTGCACGAAAAAGTGCGAAATAAATTAATTTACGTTCTAAACATCTTGCACATAGTGTATGGCACATAATAGACCCAGATTGTTCCTTTTTTGCGCAACGTAATAAGTACGTAGGTTGTCTTATAAGATGTGCACATAGAGGTCGAAAAAGATTTTAAAAATTGTTTTTCAGGTTTCTCCGCGATATTTCACTCGTCGACTGCTTCTTCTTGATTTTTGGCAAAGTAAAAAAATCATTGAAACTGTATTGTCTTGGAGAATGTGAGAATGAGTGTTGGGTTGGTTTTTTGAAGCTCAGAAATTTTTTACGGTAAACAAATGGTAGTATATCAACCGATATTAACTGTTTTTCGATCTTTTTAGAGGAATTGTTTTTGAGACAAATATTTTCAATCGCACTTCGAATCGCTGTAGTGTTTTTATGACACCACTTTACCCTAGCTCGTTTTAGTTTGTCCGTCAAGAGATGCGGTATCCAAAGGGAAATATTTTTTTGAATTGCAATCTTTGAAATTGGATCTCAATCGTACGATATGTCACATGTCTATCTTTCATGAGGGAGGTGCGCACAGCAATAATGTTTCCTGGGGTCCTTTTGAACTTTAATAATTCGCTAGCTAGCTAAACAACAATCGCGATAAAATCTGGAATGGATTAACCGCAATAAACGATAAGATTACTCTATTGTAAATATATTTTTTTTCGATACACTTAAATATATATTATTTGTGTTTTATTAAATTTGATCAAACAAATGAATTGTGATCAATTGGTAACCGCGTGTTTGTTTCAGTTAAAGAGCACAAAAGCTGTGAGCATTTATAACAATGGTGAGATTCATCATTATTCCATGTAAAGTGTTCCGAACAGAACTCGAACAATTCCGTTCTAGTTGGGTGTAACAATCGAACGTTATATGCGCGTGGTGTTCATTAGACAATTGCGCATGAGCAAGTGCTGTCAAAAAAATGGTCGACTTGCGTTGCAACGGTTTTACGTCTAGTGTTTTATAATATTGTGCAAGTTAACTAGATTAATATCTATTAAGTTTAATTGCTTTTAAGTGTTAAGTTTCAAACATGTTTAATACGAAGCTAGAAGTGGATAGGCATGTTGAAAATTGCTTGAAGAAGGCAAATAGTGATGCTGAGGTAGGTTCACATTTATCACCGCCATTACCGGCACTTTTATCTCGATATTTAAAATTTACTACGAATATACTTTGCGAGGATATCATTGTCTAACATTTTTCAGTCTAATAAATAGTTTTACTCTAATTACGCATCTAAATATCTATTTATAGAATATACCCCATGTTGAGTTATTCACGATCTATTTGGCGCGAATTTACAATTCTGTATGAAATTATTAAATATGTATTATTTAGAAATGTACAAATATGTGTAATAATGTGCCGGATTTCCAACTTAAGATAACCATTTTGGCTATTCTTACTTATTATTTCAATATACATCTTTTCATATGCTCCACACATCAAAATGTAAATATAAAAAGAATTGTTGGAACCAATAATTTAATATAGAAGCAAAAATTAATTAAAACGAGTGCAACAAAATAAAACAAATTGTCGGTTCTGGCTAGGTGCTTGAAATCTTATCTGCAATGTATTACATTACATCATGAAGTCAGAAAAACTATTTAATATACTATTTCAAAACAGCAAATGAAGAAACTCATATGTTCGAAAAATTTGGCATAGAAATATGTCTTTATTTGATGTACTACTTAATACCTCACTTTTAGTCTCTTAAATACAAATCTGTATAAATTGCTGCAGATAAACACTTTTGTTTGGTTAAAGATCTTCTTAAAGGATATTCTGAAATCACTGTATTTTATCTATTACTTTCAGAGAAATGTAAGATGTCTGGCGTTTGCAAAATTATATTTCAAAGTAGGAGAATACGAACAGGCTCGCAGATATGTCACCATGTACTTAAATGAAAAGCAAGTGTCTGCTGAGGGACAAAATTTACTAGGAAAAACTTTGGAAAAGTTAGGGAAGCGTGACCAGGCCTTAGAGGCATACAGAACAAGCTTGGACATAGATCCAAAACAAAACAGTCTTGTTATTAAAGGTAACATAGCAAATTTTATTTTTAAGTAGTTTAGTAATTCTGCAAATTTTTAATAACTTCTTGTTGTTTTTCCTTTCACAGTTTGCGAATTATTAGCATCAGATGATGTTAACTTTGATCAATATGGTGCAAGGTATTACTGCGAAAAAGCTCAAGGTTTAGACCCCCATAATCCGGCAGTTTTCAGCCTAAAAGAAAAATTAATTTCAACTGAAAGTAAAGATCCTAGTGACGTTTCGAAATTCTTAATCAAAGAATTAGAAGCAAGACCAACAGATGTAGACGTCAGAATAAGGCTTTTACGCCACTTACTGCAATACAATCAAGTTAAAGAAGCCTATAAACACGCTTATGAAATCGAACAAAAAAATATCTCTTTATTCCTCACCAATTTGACTTGGTATGAAACAGTTGCTGAGGTGTTGCTAAAGTATCAAAGAGAAACAAATGTAAGCAAAAGTTTATCATGGGAATTCTGGATGATGCTTACATCAGTGCTTGACAAGGTCGTTTCGTTAAGCCTTGACGAACGTTCCATTAACGTAAAAAATTCTTCAGAGTATATATCAGCATTGTTTAATTTTGACCAAACGTTGAAAATAGCAGCTGAAAATATCCAATCCTGCTCAGAAAAACACCTCGCTCAAGAATTTTTAAACCATTACCGTGGACAACTGTGTTTGCATTTAGCAACACTGATATATAAACAAGCTAAAAAAGAATTATTACAATATAAGGAAGTGGCTTCCATAAGTCTACCTGTACTATTCGCCGCTTATCATGCCCAACCCGTGGATCTACAGAGCATGTGGTTAGATCACACTACCGATAATATTCGAAATCAACTACAGAGATGGCACCGAGAAGCAGCTTATCGATGTTCACAAACAGGTCACATTCTGCTAGCTGCCGCTAAAGATCGGAAATCAACTGTATTAGAAAAAGCAACTCAAGGCTCTTCCGGAATGTGGCGGGAGCAACTTTTTAAGAAATTGTTTGTGACTCGCGATCAACAATCGAAAATTAAAACTAGTTTCTTCACAACTTGTAATCAACTTACTGATGTTTTAATTAGACTTCCTGATGCCCAAAATCTTACAAGATACGATGAAATAGCTCAATATGTTTACCCTGATTCTCTACACCACTACATATGGATAGGTCTAAATCAAAAACTGTCCAATTACAAAATTTCAGTTTTTGAAGGTCTGCAGTATTCCATTAAAAATTTGAGTAACTGCGCAGCTGAAACTCTAAATGTATTAGATATACATGCATTTATATATTGCTCTGTCTTATGTGCTCAATCTCAAATTGAAGATGCTAAACACAGCTATTATTTCAATCCGAATAAACCACAGGTTGTACCATCGGCCATAACTGAACACCTTGGAACTATAAATCAATCTAAATGGTTTACAGCTGCTTATAAGATGTATAGAAATGATTATTCAGCCAATTACAACGAACTTAGACTTATTTTGATTAGAGGAATTGAAGTTGTCCGATGTGTTGGAAACCACGGATTAGATGTTAAACTTCTAGTAAAACTGGCAAACATTTTTTCTGACAGAGCTAAATTATTGTCAAAACATTCAGAAATAGAATTTACTGAAGCTAGAGCTGAATTGTATTGGAAAGCTGCATTACCACTGCTAGAAAAAATGAAAAATAATCAGGCCATTACATATGCACCTAATAGGCTCTTTGAATATAAATCTAAAGAAATGAGTGTATCCGAAATACTGCACCACATAGATTCTGGTAAACTGTTTAAAGCTATACAACTTATGAAGAAGAAAGAAAATGAAAAGGCTCTAAGACTATTTGAACAGTTAAAAGATCCATACGCTAGTTTTTATCAGGCCCAAATAAATATGACCATGGCAGACGAACATGAAATGCAAATGCAAAATACTATGTTCCTTAACCGAGCTAGAGATTACCTATATTTAACTTTAGATCGTCTTAGAGATCCTGCAGTTGACAAACAACATCCATTAAATAGTTTATTAGATTTAGAAATTGAAAAAATTGAAAGAGCTCTATCAAAACTTGATCCAGATGTTTCAAATAATCGTAATGAATGTGATGGTATGTCTGATGAAAATACTTCACCAGTTGGCAGCGTGCCTGAAAATCTTGGTGCAAGTTTTAGCATTTCAAATCAAAGTTACTTAAATGGTATATCTGCTAGGCAAGAATTTCATAGTGTCCACACAACCCCATACAGATTAGACTCATCGTTCAATAGAAGGGAAGCTAGACCAAGTCCTGAACGATTAGATGCTCAACTAAGACAACTTGCAGCTTCAAAAGATGCTGCTATCAATAATATTTTGGAGCAAAATAAAATAATGGTTGAATCTCACCGTAGCTTAGTCGATGAATTACGTAACTTTAAGGATGCCGTCATAAAAATGATTAAACATAATGAAGAAGGAATCAAAACTTCTGTTGATGAAATAAAAGCCACAAAAGATGAATTTTATAGAAACGTATCTGATATGGTGTATGAAATGAGAAAGGAAATAGCAGAATTGAAGAAAGATACAAACAAAATTAAAAGTAATCAGTTGAGTGATGAAGATCTTTATGTTTTGGATGATGAATATCCTGTGACTGGATTAAATCCAAGTTTATATTCAAATTTCCAAGGTCGATTGCAGGGAACAAATAATTTGGCTTATCCACCTCCTACTTTATATACTGGAATGTATCCAATGTATCCTTATCACGGACTAGGATTGCCTCAAGCCGGTAAGTGCATTTTAAAATGTTATTTTGTTTAACACGTTCGCAGACAAGACAGCATATGCCATGCTATGTTAGAAAAAAGACGGGATATGCCGTCTTGTTGAAAAGGTTTCTATATGAAAATACATACCTATTCATTGAACGTTTTTGTCCCAGTAAATAGCGTGAAATACCGTAAGTTGTCCATTAGTATTTTTTAATTTGGTAGTTGACTGCGAATGTGTTAAGAATGTATTCATTCTTTTAAAGTGA
>JAUIMW010000312.1:0-19288 GCA_033557785.1 Enochrus cinctus | reverse complement strand
ACTTTCTCTATACGACATGTATACGAATATGAACTGTCACACAAAAGCTGCGAAAGCCTAAAAAATATAGTGGATAAACTTCCGTAAAACGAGGGTTTAATCGTTCTATTGCTTCCTATAAACAGAGAAGAGCCGCTAATATAGTACCGACCGCATTCTAAGCCAGTGAATTCCATATTTTAGAAATTATAGTGAAATATTCGTGCTTTGAGAAATGTCCCAAGTAATAAACCTACAGTTATAAGTTATTGCGGTAGAAAATTATTAGATAACGACTTAGGAGGAGATATAAATGACTATGTCCATTTCTGTTTAAGTGTGATAAACAACGTCTTGCGATGCATCATAAATTAGAAAACAAATGTTTTATCAAGATTGTATACATCTAACAGAACGAAATATCAGATCAAAAATAATAAATGAAACCCATTTTTACACTACTACTAAAATTTGTATAACTATTTATCTTGATTTTTAGTAGGTCAGCAGTGGTAGTAGCATCGATTCACTTTTCCACAAAGAATGCTGTGCACGTCTTTTAAGTTACAGCTATATATTTGAATGATTTCTGCCTCTTTTATTAAAAATACGAATGTAATGTAGCTCGCGATAGGCCTGATACAGCAAATACAATATTAAATACGATATATTCCTCCAGTTTTTATGTCTTTTCGAGTAAAGCTTGAGAATATAGACAAAGAAATATTTTTTCCAATATTTCTCACTTCCTTTTTGGGTATATCTGCGTAGACAAAAGCTGTTATTAATAACGAGCAATATGAAAAGGGATATTCAAGTGATAAATTACTGTTAGTATATTTTAGAAAAATTGAGCTTATAACAAAATTCATAAGTTTTCTTTATTAAAATGACGTAATTAATCTTTATTATACGGATATATATTACTTTCATGTTAATGTAATTTATAAGATTTAAAAATTCATAAAAAAACTGCTTTTAACATTTTTTACTATTATTATTTATTTATTTATTTTTCATACAAAGCTTCTATTATTGAAACATAGTTTAAGAGAACTTAGAACGACCTCTGTTCGGTAGTTTTGGAAATGAATATATGACCATTATATTGCATTAGTCCTTTGGGAAATGCAGAAAGGAAAACTTGTATACTGCATGATGCACAAGTTTATAACTTTGATGCGCGTTTCATGAATTTACGATTTAATTTCAACCAAAATTTAGAACTTCCGCTAGGTAAAACTTTCACAAAATGTAGTTTTAAAATACAAATAGCTTCGCCGTACGTAGTGCTACCTTCATAGTTACACTTCTCGGAAAGTACATTTACGATTGTATTTAATATATAATATTTTGTTGAGAATTATTTCATTCTTATGTCTTCAATTACTTAGAATGTACGTTTTGTTATTTACTACTTTCAATTTTTTGCTAATTCGGATTCGAAATTTGGCTTAATTACTTATGGAATTTATATAAAATTATAATTGTCTATATGTTTGATGTGACAAAGTTATTGAATTACAAATGTCGTCAACTATTTTACTGTATAATGTATTTTACTTTTTGTTAGATCAATAACGAACAGGAACTTTGGGATTTTTATCGTAATATAATAACTTTTATTTCTATATAACCTTCTTTTAGCTCTTTATTATTATGAGATTTTTAATTTTGTCGTTTTCCTGCCAAACGGTGAACATACATTTTTTTGGCTATAGTTTATATTCAGATGAAACCCTTTTGTATTAATAAAAATTTTTGTAAATTCAATAATAAAATATCACAAAGAGGAATAGAAAATGCTTAAAAACTATGTAATTTTAAAATTTGTATATGTAAATTACTGCTAAAATATAAACGAACGCTATTCATTCAAAATTGATACTATAATTTCATTGATGTTTCTTTTTAAAAAGATGCACAAAACATCACGTTCATATAACAGGAACGTACATAACTTCACTACTACGTAAAGTATGTTCAAGCATCCGGGCTTCTATTCACTATTATACATCAATTTGACATGTTACCATACAAAGCTCAATTCTAAAATATAAAAGAGCTTTGAAGAATTATTAAATTTTATAGCTAAAGCAATCATTTTATGTATGAGTATTTGAAGTAACATTTATCGTACTAATTACATATTAAATATGTTGGTATAATTTTTAAAACTATTACTATATTAAAAATAAATACAAATATGTATAAATCGTAACTAATTTTAACAATTATTTTTAATCATTACTATAAATATGACTGAAATCAGTTTCCTTCCTTTAGTTTTGAAAATATTCTGCCCTAAAATGTTTCTCATTTCTCCCAACAGAATTTTCGACTAGCCTAATTTGTCTGAGTCCAATCGAATTTAATGTTTTTCGATAAACCAACTCTGAATGTATACTCGAATGTTTGTCTTAAAATTAAATTAAGCATTCTTTCTCTTTGGATTTGATACATTTTACTGTTAGATTTTATGCAAGAGGCGCCAATCAAACTATTTTCTAAAAAAATATGTAGAATATACATAATTTTTGCGTAAGACAAACGATAGTGGGTTTTATTTTAGAAAATATATCAAAATAATCGCGTAAGTAATTCAACAAAAATACATTACTAATTCAAATTAAGACAGGATTGCGTAATCAATTCTTTTATGGATATAGGATGTAAAACAAATATAAATATATGTTTATAATACACCTACAGTGATGAAAACTTTTATTTGTGTGTTACATTAGAATCAATTTATATGCTTCCTTAAGGCATGTAAAGGTAATTAAAAATAATAGTTTATCTGCTATAGATTAAATTTATGAATTGGAATCAGAGATCCTCCATGTACGTGAGTTCGATATGCACAAATTCAGATTTACACGAATTAGATTTTGATACCTGTTTGTACGTACGTTGTACGTTTGTAAAGCAAAATTCACTTTAACGCGAATTCTGTTTTCGCATATTAAAATAATTGTTCCCAACCCTTCCCGTTGTCAGAAACAACATTTTATTGTGTTTAACTCAAATATTTTGTAATTTTATGAGACTAGTTTTTAAGTAATAAAAGTGAGAAGAAGTTTCATACTTCACACTGCCTGGGCCCTCCTATCTGTTGCCCAGAAACTTTCTGCAGAAAATATTGCATCATTTTTTTTCTAAGTGTGTGAATTGCATACAATTTTGAACCTTTATTGAAAATTACAGGAAGCTTTAAATTATTAGTAGACTTAAAGCAGGTGAAAATGCTTCGACCGTAAGTCGTGGATTTGGAATTAATGAATCTAGTGTCCGCACTGTTCGCTCAAAAGAGGAAGAGCTAAAATCATTCAACATCTCTGATAACAAAGAAGGTGAAATATATTCGCCATATTGATGATGCGTATGGAATCTATCAGTTAATGGGAACATAATTAAGCAAAGATACTTTACAACGCTTACAACATGAAAATGAGAACAATAAAGTTTTGAAATTTTCTGCTAGTAAGGAGTGATTTGATAAGTTTCCGAAGCGCTATAAATTTCACTACATTAGGTTGATTCAGACGGAAGGATACTTACCGAAACTGGTTTTTAAGGCAAATGGAAGGGGACTGTATTGATAAAGCAGCACCCTTATTTCTAAGGATGAAGCAAAAGCTCTAGGTTTCTTTCAAGTTTCTAAGGATCGTACAAACCTCCTATAGAAAATGCATCAAAAACTTTGAATGGAATGATATTTCAGGAGTCAACAATTCTCCAAGCCATTTAGAATACATATAAAGAAACCACGAAAAAGATAGTTTGTACCGTAGTAAACCATGTATGCATCCATATACACGAACAAAAAGAGGCTTAAAATACATTCAACATCACTGATTTTGCAGAACTTGGAAGAGGTATTGGCGGCGAAAGTTCTAACGATCTTGAGACTGATGACGTCCAACAACTTTTAAACACTTACGAAGATTCATTTTCTGTCGAAGAGTTAATAGAATAAGTATATAAAGAAGAGGAAGAAAGTGAACAAAATATACTATAAACCGGTTAAACATTTCCACGTGCATGGAGGTTTAAGTGTGTATATAATAAACTGTAAACGTTACTTATAATTGGGTCATAGCTATTAAAAGGCATTATTTGCGTATATATAATAACATTTGTATTTCTAGGGTTAAAAAATGGAAAATTTAAACATTTTGATAAAAATACCAAATAAATCTAACTAGAAAGACTTAGGAGGGATATATTGACATGAATAACATTAATAATATAATGTGTTGTTGCAAAGAATAAATTGAAACTATGAGATAAAAATAATATTCGATAAAAAATAACAACAATTTTGCAGTGTTTTTTAGATCTATACAAATATGTTACTTAAGAAGCAATGAGTTATTGTTGTGCAAACATCATTCCGACAACTACATCCAGCAAATACGGTATCACTGCGGAAATAAATAATTCCATTTAGTTGTATATTACCAAGTCTCGAGGTACCCATTTACATCTGTACTTCTACTATAATAAAGTTGTAACGTTCAATGAAATATACCCTAGCACATTTCATAAGTGTACGTTGTGCCCAGTGCACGTTACCTCAAAAACTGCTCCGCAATATTATTTATTGCAGCAAGATGAGTTTGCAATTTTCTTCGAATGAGCTGATGTTATCACTACGATCGTGAATAGAGCTTCGTGTGCACCGCCCTATATGTAGGAGAAATCAATGCCTTCAACTACACACTACACATTTTCCTTTTATGCATATTGTATGCACATGCAGTTTATATATGATGATATTCTGTTGTTTATATGTAACTACTACATCTATTTGAAATCATTTCGTCCTGTGGTGTCAATATCTAACAATTTAACATGTATAACTCAAAAAATACATAATAAATAGAAACTTCTGCCTACTTATAGTTTTGTTTGAAATAGCTGCTATTTCTCATTTGAAATAATATAGTTTATAGCTAATCCACAACAACAAATCTTATATTAAACAATTTTAAAATATTTTATATGTCCACATGAAATACTTATAAAGGTTTGATTTTCGAAAATGATCCATCTATTGTTTTTATTAATCTTAACTATAGACATGCATATTTCCCACAAGAGAAAACCATTTTTTGTTAACAATCTTATTTATTTGAACATGTGCCAAACAAACCACGATTACTTTTACAACAAAAGCTGATGACTATGCATAATATATATGGTAATGTAGATTTGGGAATTAGACATAGTTTAATTTGTTTCACAATCAAAGGAACCGCAACAGTAACACAAACAAATCAAGATGAAAAGGAATTATTTTTTGTCCTAAAATGCGGCTTTTTGGAAGGTCTATCCATTTGCACAACCCACATTCATCCGTAAACTTTTTAATGGGAAAGAAATAGAATTGCTAATTCAAGATTTATTTCTTTTTTTATCATTTCACGGCCGTGACTCTTTTCCATAATGAGTTTCAGTCGGCTTGACGTTTGTTTTACATGAGCATGGTCACGCTTATAAGATACTCTTGGTTATTCATGTGTTAAATTTAAAAAAAAGACATTAAAAATTAATAAATCTACTTCATTTTGTAATAAGTAGATTTATATTGCATGTATTTTCATAAGTCTTTAGGCAAATTAATTAACAAGATAGGCAATATATGTTGAAGATAACAAATAAGGACATTCACAAATTGGATGAATTTAACAAAACACAGTGTTTCTACTTTTGGATACTCGAAATTCTGGGGAACAGGTTTAAAGGCCGAGAGAAGGTGTAAATTTATTAATCATGAGATTTATTAATATTCTGCACTTTTATAAAGTCACTATCAAATAACTTATTCTAGGCGGTTTGCTTGCCTTTCGTTTTAACAGTTTTTTGAATATACCACATGCATACATTATTAACAACTTATTTGAAATTGTAGTGATTCCAGTATTATTACGCTTTTCAATATACATTTTTTGCTTAAGTTGGAATATTTATGCCGAAAAATGTACAGAATTAAATGGGTCCGAACGCATCCCGGCTCCTTGACCCTTTTCTAGGAATTTCGTTATGATTTAGTATATTTTCAGCTCGGCATAGCTAAGTGCTTGATCCGATCGAATTAATTATTATATCAAAAATTACAATTGATTCCGTCTCCATGTATTCTTTGTTCATAACCTAGGTTGCCCTATTTGAGTTCGCGTTAGTTCTTGGATTTTTGAGAATCAGAGCGTTGATCGTTATAGCTGCTGCTTGTGTTCAGGAGAGCCTCTTCCACATACCTTATCTTCTACCTTCAATAATATTGTTACCGGCGTAATAATTATAGGACTTTCCGTAAATTAATGGTATAAACAGTTAGTAGATCGTTGAAAAACAGGTGATATGACTTAAGTTCCTGAAGTCTGTCAGCCGCCCATCTTAATAAGCAAAAATTGTTTTTATGTTCTGAATGATTTAGCGAGGTGAATATACAAAAGAAATCTTGAAACATAAATCTGCATGCTTTTGCCATTGTGACATCTGCCGCACAAACTTCCGGAACTACTATTTGGAACCATGACTCTACTGCTGTACTTTTGATCTTCTTTGAGATTTTCTTTATAGGGCCTCTTTTTAGCTATACTTTAATTGTCCTAAATTATTTATTATTCTTCTTTTCCATGTTGGTTCTCGTTTTCCTCAATGTTGATTTTTCTTGTCTTTCTTGGCCATTGCGTTCGAGGATAGATGTTGCTAGAGAATGGTGCTTCTTGTTCTGAAATATTCTCCCAGTATATCATCAATAGCTAATATACTATTTCTATATGTTTACTTCTTACAGGGAACCGGGAAGCGTAGTTTCCTCATAGAATACCACTTTACTCATAGTGTTCTTTAATTTTGTGCTAGTAGTGATTGCGGTGCTAGATGCTCTCTTCAGTACGATCCTCTACTTTTAAAATGTTTCAGCTTGTCTTTTTTGAATGAGGAGAGCCCGCCTCCTCAACATCCGACCACTGATTGTTCATATACATTTATGTTCATCATTACCTCAAAACATGCATTTTCATGACCATTTCCATCAAGATGATATAGCAATATTATGTAGTTATTGACGTGTATGAGGTTGATTCTTAATTAATTTTACTGTAAATAAACATAGAGAGCGAATTCATTACACATACATTTACAAAACGTAACTGTTCAAATCAATTTTTTAAGGTAGCAGCAATACTATGTAGAATTGTTGAGTTTGGTGTTGAACCTAGAGTGATATCGATTTGTTTTTGTCCTTCATGTTCCTTAGAGGTGTTAGTAAAATTTTTGAACTACTTAACTAAATTATCACAGTGGAATAAAAATATAACAGAAATATAACGTTAATACAATTTGCAAATCTATTGAACCATTACTAATGCTTTTAGACATGCTAATATAAAATTACAAGAACTAACGATAACGGTAAGGTAGCGTTACCAATTTAGACAATTTTTATTAGAACGACCATTTATTTTGCAAGATAGCTACGAAGAAAATTATATTCTGTTCAATAAAATGGTTAAATAAACTTTAAATGGGTGGAATTTTAATTCTTTTAAAATTTACAGGTGCCACAAGAACAATTAGAAAATGTAGTGTGGAGTAAATTGCATGTAATTAATGTTTGCGGTGTAGATAAAAATACAAAGAATGCAATTAGCGAAAAAATATCATAGGAGCACATATACTCACACGGTTCAGCACTACCTCTGTCTGGCTAGGTTGACAGATTGTGCTTTTGCGTGGACTGAATACAATAGCCTCTGCATGCGAATATGTTCGAAAAATGAATATTACGTACTGGAGCTCCATTTCTTATGAAATTTATTCAGCTTTTTGATGAAAATAGTGTGAAAATTACATCGGATATATATTTTTCTCCGTAAACTTCTTAAGCTTTTAAAAATACAAAAGACGCTTACTTCTGTTATATTTTATTTCATGTTTAATTTATCTCAAAGTAGATATAAAGCTTTGTTGTGAAAACGTTTTATATTGATTACAAAAATGAAAGGGGTAAAAACTACACTATTAGCGTTTTTCATTTATTACTTTTGCGTCATGTTTATTTTTTACGCAGGTAGTGGTAGAATTTTTTAATTGATCCAATTGAAATTTAGTAAATATTTTAATTATATACATCAAATTAACATTACACACAGTTACAGAAATCAACGGCAAACTTTGGCTGTTAAGGTCAACCAGATGTTAACTTTACGTATAGACAACGCATATAATATTATTTTTCTGCCGCCTTAAATATACAGTAGGTTTAAATTTGCGTAGGTGCCATAATGTTGAGATATTCTTTATATCGCATCTGAAATTACTTTATAGGATTTACTATGCAGCGAGTTTACAATAAATTATGTATAAGTTGATAACAATGTTGACAAATTTCAAATTGTGTAATTTATTGCTTCATTCACACGGCGTATCTTTGAATAACTAATTTATCATCTATTTTGTAAATGCATTTTTAATATTAGTAAACTTGAGTCAATATGCATTTGAAAATGTATGGGCGTGATGGCGTAGATACGCGGATAATTGCCTGCATCGCGCAAAGAATCTAATCAATAGAGTCACTCAAGGTTTGTATAAGAAGCGATATAATATTTCCAAAGAAATTATAGTAAATTGAACATCAAATGACTTCTATTATCATTCTTCATGCTTAATAGATGATCAGATATACAATCGAATTTTTGCCTGTTAGCGTTCACGTCATTGATTTTTGGGTCAATTTCCGACAAAAATGTATAATTCTATCTTTGTTTATTACATTTTTGTCGGAAATTGGCCCAGAAATCAATGACGTAAATGCCAACTAGCAAAAATTCTACGGTATTGGTGATTGTCTTCTATGTGGACCAGTTAATATCATACTTATCTTGAACTTGAGAGAAGTATTTTTGTCTTCAGAATAAAGCATCCCGGTTTGTTCATATGTTATATTTTTCTTACAGATTCTAACAACACAAAGCATTAGCCATAGTTCTTATGTACATGTTTACATCTTCCTAATTAACTAAGTGAAACTATTATACGTATTTACATTTATCTAACCAGTTACACTCGTGCAAGTTTAACGACATATATGCACATTTACCGTAACCAACAATGATTTAACAAAATTTTGTAACCTTGTTGCTTCTGCTTCTGCATTTATGTTTGCATTTTTTAGAATCGATAAGCTGTTAAATTCATGTTTCGGGTACTGTTTCTCGCTGTTATTATATTAAAAAAGAATATTCATTAAAAAATTCAAATATAATTTATTAAAGGAATGAAGCATGGTCTTGTATTTATGTATATTTATGTTAATGTTAATTTTAAAGAATATATAATTAAAAACATAGAAGAACATTTTAAAACATATATTTGGTAGAAATATTCTTAATATTCTAAAATAAATAAAAAAGATTAAGACAATCTTGAAAATGTATACATATATGAGAAATTACTGAATGTACTCCTAGTTCTCGATCTATACCCTAAAATATTTGTTTGCTACAATTTTAATGAAGACGACATTAACTTTCAAATGAAATAGGAAACACTTTAAATACTGGATTTTAAGTTCAAAAACTTTTTTTATCCTTTTGGAAATAAGGCACGGAATAACTGATTTATTTCTGTATTCCATTGAGAACCAGCATTGAACGTTAATAAGTAGCGATTCCGTGAAATTATTTACATTTTCAAAATTAAAAACGTATATTAATATACGTGAGTATATTACTCATCATGTAGTTTAAAAATGGCAATTAAAGCAAATACACTGATGGAAAAAAAAAGATTTTTGTTTATTAGTTTGATATTATTGTTTTGCTCTATGTACGATTATAGTTAAATTTAATCAAGTACCAAATTGTAGATAATTTAAAAAATACTACAACTCGAAATATCCGCTTCTTTAGGTTGGGCCTTTCCGTATAGATATAGTCGTAAAACCTAATATCTACTTACATATGCAAGTATGTACATAAAATTATTTGTAGACAACCTATATTAAGATTCTTATCGGGCGTTAAAAGTGTTATATTGGCGGTGCAATGTTATTAAATAGCTACAGGCTTTGAATAATAATTTAATTAAACATTATCAACAATATTGCATTTTCAGCTACATTGTCTTACAAAATTTATATTATCATAGAAGCTGCACAAAATCTGCATGATAATATGTATACACTTGTTACTGCTTGCCTTAGCATAATGGCAACACAAAAAAGTCATGTGTTAATATGATACATTCATTTTTCAAAAGTAGTTATTAATATAATTTAAACCATTCATAAGCACTAGCTTTTTGGGCTCAAGTACACTTGTGTCAAAACATGAATCCTTCAGACACCTTACTCTGCCTAAACATTATGGCTAGTCGGCATCTTGTATTGACTTATAAACCAAAAATTTTGTATCTTCAAATTAAAAGTAAAGTCAAAAATTAAGTAAAGTTTAGTATTCAGATTTGAAAAGCGTGTTTTTTAATAATATGACTCACATGCCTTTTGACCATCAACAATATATGTTTTGTTATGTACGACATTAATTTCTATAGAAATAAACCGGTCGGTTTTGGTGTGTAGTCGCTCTTACGTTTTAAGACTCATATTCCATCTAACGGTCGGAAGCTAGCGACACAATGTTGAAGACAAGAAAAGTAAATTTAACCTAGCTTTGTTTTTTTTGCATTGCCTTAAATAGCTGTTACTAGAAACCGGTCGCTAAATAGAAAATGGACCTAAAAGGTGGTCTTGAAGAACAATTGCATCTAATACCTCATTTCAGGAAGAGTTTATGCAGGGTTTTAGTTCCAATTTAACTGGACCTCAACATGCACATGGAACGTATATTAGCTAGACACAGTTACTGCAAGCAGGTCCTTCCAATGTGCGTTTTATACTGAAAGTAAAGTTCTCTGCGCTCTTTTGAATAGCATGAGCTATTGCTTCAATAAAACCAATGTTAATTTTCTATGTTTTGTAACAGATAAAAAAATAAGATTGTTTTCTTGAAAGCAATGTGCCCAGAAGTTTTCGCTAATAGTACACATATTATTAGTACAAAGATAAAAAAATACATTCATAATAGCAAAAAATCTCTTGAATAGTTAACTGTAATGGAATTAAAGCTTATATATAATGATTTTTTCAACCAATCACCAGTTTCTCCTGAATATAAAAAATTAATTACAGATTGAAATCAAATAAATTATCAGATATCAACAATATTCAATTTCAATGTCAAGATAATTAACGTTTAGTTCATTTTCATTAGAATTTTGGATGTGACATATAGTCGTCATGCTAATTATATAGTCGTGTACACACAGTTACGTGTTTTATAGTAGTTTAATTATTTGTCCATAATTTATTGAAATATGTATATTAGATATGTCATAAGCATAATACCGCAGCTGGTGTAACAAGTTGAAAGTTGTATAATGTTATAATACCATCGCGTCTAAACTCAGCATCAACAAAACGTCGAAAAGAAACTTGTTAATCACTGTCACAAGTTGTAAGTCTTGTTGATTCTAGCTTAGCGGATGTACAGTTTTTCTATTAACTAGGTATGTTATGTAGAGAGTTTCTTACAAATGTGTCTCTTCATAAAATTTTTTACTTAGACTGTTACGATTATAATTATTATTTACTTGTTTTCGGTTATAGTGCTGTAAGGTATGACGCTAAAATGTTAAGATTGCGTAGGCTTTCTGGAAAATATACTGAGAAGATATGATAGTTGGTCACAATTTTAAAAAGATCATACGGAATTGTTGAAGACTTACGAGAAAACAATATATTATTTGCATTACATAACAAATATTTAATTTATCATATAAATGTTTAGCCTGCTGGTGCATTAGGAAGCATATTTTATATATGTTTTATTGTAGATATTACACAAGAAAATAAGTTCGAGTTGCAATAACAAAATAATAATTTAATCTGTCAAATATTGTACATGTCTTTAAAACGTAACAGCAAAGCTTTGCACAATTAAAAGCAAAACTTTATCATATGTATAATTTTTTTCAAAAAAAAAACCTCTATTTTTGATTATTTTTGATTTCCATGCATGCCTATAATATATTTACACGATTTATCAAAGACATTTACTGATTCTTTTTTTACGCGCACATTAGTTGAAATTTCTTGAAGTAAAGACATTTTATAACAATTATGATAATGCAGTTTCCTTAATCCTATAGAAAGAATATTGATAATAGAGAACGGCATCGATGTGCAAAGGCTTGTGCGAAGTGTGTGTGGATAGGCCAAGTGAAAAGATTGGTGAGCATTGAGCGATCTTTCTACGCGCCCTCCTAATATGATAACTCGCTATCAGTAGAGTTTTAGTGTTGTGGTGTAATAAATTCACCTAAAACGTTGAGTATAAAAAAGACACTAGAAGTTTTGTATTATATCAGCTATTGAGTATGTCATATACTACAATTTTACGCTATTCAAAATTTTAAATATATTTCACTATTTTTGTTTATAATTTTTTAATTATTAATAATTTTAATAATTGCTTATTGTGGAAAGATCGCTAAAATATAAGACATTAATATTTTCAGTAATAAATTGTTACAACACATTTCAATAACTTCAGTTACTCAATACCATGTATTTTGTTATTAAGTTTTACAACTATCAAATATTAAAACATTAGAAAAATAAAAAAAGAAGATGCATTTTTATTCATAGCAGGCATGTTAATTTAATTAATTTTCTTCTTATGGTACAAAGTAAACTTAGATGAATTATAAAGAATGTATAATAATTAATATTGTAGAATAACGTATCAAAATATTAGAGGGTATTCCAAAACTATTTGGAAGTCGTACTTAAAAAAACTCTTATGGAAGATGTAGAGAAAATTTATTCAGATGTCCATCGCTCTATAATACTAAGATATATAGAATACAAATGTCTGTCATTTTTATTCTATACATCTTAGTATTATAATAATTTTGATAAACTCTCTTTAGTAAAACGTTATTGTCAAATCGACCAGTAATTTTGCTCCTCAGTACACTCGGTAGTTTTGGAATAATCTATTTAGCACATTGTACATCAAATTTGAGGACTAATGTCAATACTCTATATAAAAGTGTTTTTTAAGTAGCAATCATACTGATTATTACTCCTAGAGTACTAGCTGCTAGAGATAATTAAGGCATTAATATTAAATAACCCGCAAAAATAACCAGTCTTAAAATTAATCAAATGTTTGTCTTAAATATGTGAAAACTAAAAAAATATATTGTTTAATAATAAAAAAATGGAAAATGTTAAATTAGAGGTGTAAATATCACAAAAGAGGAAAAAACAATTGCTCTAAGAGTATACAGCACAAATTCTGTTTAGGAGCAAGATCAGCGTAAGCTTACAACAGAACATAGAATGGGGTAGTTTCTGCTCACTAGCGCCAGATACGAAGCGAGTTTGGGCGCGAGGTCGGACAAGGTAGCTGAGAGATGTGATACGACTCGCTTGCTATTCGCGTTCAGTAAAGCTATGGCAGCGAACGCGTGTATTTCGTTTGTATCGTTCCGAGTCGTGACGGACCTTGGACGCCGCGGGGGTGTTGAATCTTCGGTTTATGTTGAAAAGTTGCAGTAACCCACATGGTTCCCCATTAGTGTATTATTTATAAAACGTCTGAAAACAATTTGTTTTAATATTTGATAAAAATTATAAATTAAGAGGACTGACAATTTAACGAATGTACAAAAAATGTCACTTATTGGTTGTATTAGAATTACTAATTAAAATACGTGTATAAATAAATCTAGAAATTGTGTAGATAATCGTTGTGCATTTAAATATAAATAATTGTGATTTTTATCTACTGTAACGAAATTTAAAAAAGTTGATTGTGTAAAAAAATATTAAATAAGGAGTAGTGTTGCAAGCATACGTAAATCATTGTCTGTAAAATTAATTGTCGTTCTAGATATTCAAAGCAAATTTGTGCGTTGTGCCATAATATTTATTGACAAGCAGTGCAGTGATTTAGATTTATAATCAATGATCGCAGAAAACATTTGCAATTACATCTTTTTCTAGTGTCATTCAAATGGAGTGCTGGATTTAATACGTTATCTCATTCTTGCAGAATGATTCATTGTTGAAATGTGTGAAATATCTAAGGTTTCTAGTTAAAGTGAGGTGTTTCTAAGTTTTACTGTCTACTTGAAATGTGCTCTAGTGGCTTGAAATGAAAGTGTCCATGAGGTTAATTTGGCTTTTTGCGGCCGTTTTTTACATAATTGTGCCTCTTGTATCACCTGGTTTCAACACTGTGGATGATGGAACATCAGCGGCAAATGAATTGGATAGACCAAGTAAGTAAGCGTAAAAGTTTTAATATTTTGACTTTACCAGCAAATACAACAAATCTATTAAAGCGGACAGACAAATCGAAATTTATTGAAAGTAATACTTTCTTCTGCTATTGATGATTTTTTCTAAATTACATCCATGTATATGCTCTTGTTGTTATCAGTTTTGCTGATTGTTAATACCAATTTAGTTAATTACTGTTATGTAAAATATGTCAAAGTATATAAACATATAAATAAACGATTATTCATTTTAAAAATTTAATAATGTTCAAATTATTGGTACATATATTGTATATTTTTTGATACTCTGTAGGTAAAGGTTGTACTATAGTATATTCACTTTTGATTTATCAAATACATAGACATTATACGCATTTGATATGCACAAAAGGTAACCTTCCTGAAGTAAATCCAGAAATCACGACGAATAACCAAGGCATGTTACAAATGCAAAACAGTAATGCCTACATTAAGTTAATCCGGGTTAAATAGATGTGTTACGTGCGTTAATATGTTAATCCCTTTACTGCGGACATAAAGTAATACCGGCAGTTCCAAGATTATTATCACCTGTAGAACTGTCCTGCCCTACTGCTTGTCATCAAATTTGTGGTTGTTAATAAAACAAAAGCGTATGTTATTGATAGGGAAGATAATTAGAACAGACAACCGTAATTTATATGATCTTTCCTGAAGGCTGAATATTTTATATTAAAATATAATATATATATATATATATATAGATTATAGTCTAACATATGGAATTATTTTGATTTTTCTAAGACTATTTATTGTAATTTAATTAAAGTTTATATCACAGTTAAGATACCATTATCAAAGCGACAAACGAATTTTGTATTATTAAAAAGTTGGAATAATTTTTTAAAGCACAATACTTTTCCAATACATTTCAAAATATTTAATGAAACATTAGTTAAGTTGGTATCTATTTCAATGAACTATTAGAAAATAACGTTCGTCTTTTAAAAACTTGATTAATTAAAAGATCTTAACCATGTTTTTAGATATGTAGTACAATTTTTTCAACACGCCAAATCCCCAGAAAACCTACAAAATATTCTGACATGACGAAAATAAATATATCGATATATACAAGCACAATAGTAACACGGCCGCGTTTAACCCATGCGACCCACTTCACTCTGGTCTTATCTTGGATCAAAACACGGCAGCACAGTATATGATTTGTATGAAAGAGTTGTTTTATTGCCATCAAAGAAGGACTTAATTTTAATTTGGCAAATAAAAGATGATATATTTGTTGTCCGTAAATAAATATTACGTCTCTTTTTTAAGTTCTAAATAATAAAGCAATTTAATTTTTTGTTTTGAATATATACTTGGAGTTTCAATTAATTATTTATATGTAACTACTGAAATACATTTCTTCTATTAGCTGCATTAATTCGTAAAACGTATTGGGGTATGTTTAACATAATGGTCTTTTCTCTGATGAATATGGAAATTTGCACGTAGCATACATTTATAATTTTAATAAATAATTTAATACCATTTTATATTTGTATGTATTCTTACTTATTTGGGCACCAACGCTTATTATTCGTTCATCTACTATTTTGACAGATCACAAAAACGTAAAAAACAGCTATACTGTTACGTGATAACGATCTTTTTTATAAAGATAAGGTAAAAGTTCATTTATTCTATGAACGCTTAAAACTCCCTGACTTAAAATTCTCTTAATTTGTATCTTCAACTCAAAAAAGCGATTAAATTTAACAAAATACGTTCTGTACTTAGATAACTTGAAAAAAACCTGTCTTGTACGTCATTCTTTTTTAGATAATTATACAAAATATTTGTTTCAATTTATGCCTAAAAATAACGACGCAGGAAGGAAAACAACAAAACATTGCTGACTGAAAATTATAGTTTTTTGGAGGTGGTATAAACTAATTCAAAAGAATAAACGCGAGGATACTGTAGAAAATATAATATGAGAACTTCATTTCAATGAAAAGTCTTATTGCCATTCTTAAATATGTATTAATTTAATCTTGAACATTGTCCGTCATCTTAGAAGAACTTCTTTACTCTCATTTATCTAATACCTCTATAAAAAATATTTACTCAGATTATATTGTTCCAACTACAAGTTTAATTTTTAATATCAAAGCTATTGGTAATACCTTTAAGGAGTGATTTGTCCCTTTCGACATGTATATTTTTTATTTTATTTTTTTGCTTTTTATAGTTGGGTGCGTATAAATTATTGGTATGTATTAACCGCTAGCAAAACATGTATATCAGATAGAAGATGTTGAAAGTTTCCATTTATGTTTCTACTGAAAATCAAACTGCAAAGAACCTTAGATACCTTAGATTCGTTTATGATAATTTATCATAAGTACTTGGTAGTTGTTTCGTTTTATTATTATACACACGATACAGTCGCAACGAATACGAATAATAAAAATACTTGTAAATACAATCACCATTTATCTTGGTGTCTTATCGTGACTAAAAGAACGAGCATATGCAAATATTTGCCTTCTTACATTAAATTAACATATTTGTTAAACGTTAAACATTTGAAATCTAATAAGCTTCCTTTGGAATAATAGCAATTTACAATTTTTAAACCCCCTTAGAGACTATTATTTCAATGACTCAATTTCGTATACCACACTGCAATGCAAGGCCAATAATTTATGATTCAACGAACTTGTAATTTACTTCATGCTATAAGAATATTATCAACTTTCCAAAGCTTGTTTTTTAACTCATTCAACAAATTAAAGTGCTGTTTTTTTCTAAAATCGTTAACAATCATTTATTTCGGTTTCATTTATTTAACCCGACCCTGCCCCTGTTGCTGTAGAACATAATCTTAATAGCGTTGTAAAATCAAGTCAACCCAAAACCCACATCGTCATTCTATTTCTGAAATAATAGGCTATTTGACTGTTATCTACATATTATGATTCTACTTCCACCAACCCTTTGAAAAGCTGCATTTTTACTTATATTTTACGCGTAAATAAAGATTAACATAAAATCGGATTATGTGTGCCGGGTTTTTCATAAATAAAATTTTACAGCGCGCATAAACTCGTTACGCATTCTAAACAAAATATATTGACACATTTTTATACATCTTCATTCGGATTTTTGATCATTTTATTAGGCACTCGAATGTAAAAACGCGTTTTTAGTAAAATACGGCTAAATATTGCCTTTTATGAGCAATAAAATACGAAAATGTGCGCATAAGTCCACATTAATTTGATACAAAAACAAAAAAAAACCTGTTTAACTGACGAATTATTCATGTGTTAAGGGACATAGATTTTATGATGGAAATGAATTACATATCTGCGGCTACATTCAGGGATAAGTTTTGAATAAACAAAATTTATAATAAAAGGTGAGTGGGATAAAGCGATTATGTTTTTGTGTGAGTTGACGCGTGCGATTTAAATTTTTAGGTACTATTAAATAATAATTATATTAATACTAGATAGTAAAATAAATAGTCATTACAAAGATATCAGAAAAAACATCATTCTATTTATCGTCTGTGTAAAAATTTAAACAATAATTTAGAAATATATCGGCATGTTTACCAAAATCCAAGTAATCACTGGTTTGATGCTACAATATAAATGAGGATAAACTGTAAACAGAATTATCACCTTATTACAATTAGCGTGAACACGTGCGTAAATTATTTAATGAAAAATACTCCCAGTATTCCATACGTTGAGTTAATTAGAGCTAATCAACCAAATGTTAGAAATTTAGGCAAGCAGGGATGTTTTAATTACCCGATGTTGGGACTGAGCAGCAAATGTTTAGCCAAATTAATAATTAGGAGGGTACACGTTTCCCGAACAGTTTTATTTTGCCTCAATGATCGGCGTTTTTGGTTATATGCTGCTGCCGGGAATATTTATTTTTCATTTCCATATATATTTAGGGTTAATAACTGTCGTTATTTCGACATATTATCAACTTCGCTACCTTTTGTATGTGAGAATTAAATAAAATTGCTGTATAAATTATGTAATAAGAATATTTTTTACGATTTTAAATATGTTTTTATTTTGAATCGATTTGTTCTTTAAATACAAAAATGTGAGTCTGCTAACGCAATTTTTGCTGGGCGTCGACAATAGATATGATATATGGCAGAAACAAACATAATTTATGTCTACAAAGATTGGACCTTTTTACATAACATAACATTTTAAAGGCATGTTAAGAGAGACATTTGTGCGCTTTCTTGGACGGATCTTATCTCTAAGATCCTAGTTAACAATACATATGCACCAGCGATTACCTGTATACCTTGCCAGGTGTGCTGCCCATCTCCACTTGCATCTTTTCACAACTTCAACGACGTCTCTAAGTCTTCGCGCGTTTTCTATCACGCAATGTGAGATCCAGTTGTGTGCAATTTTTGGATGAAGGTAGAAAACATTGATCAAATATTTTTCGTTTGAAGCACAGATGCATGTTGGAATGTAAGCTTCAAGTTGACCAACTGGTCTCCATGCAATTTAGCTCTACTAGCTATTTCCGGAGTTATGTCGCCCCCCATGGTGATAATTTGGCCCAAATAAAAGTAAGGCGAAACAACATTCAATTATTCGTTGTCGATATATACCTGAGCTATTGAACATAGTTTTGGTCTTCCTTATGTTTAGTACAGTACAATATCGTTCGTGAATCTCAACTGATGTTGGTGCTGTCCATCAACTCGTATGCCAGTCAAGTGCCTGGAGCACATTCCAGTGCTGCTGTAAACAATTTTGGGGATATCGCATCACCCTGCGGTTCTCAATGCATTATAGGCAATCAATCAATTTCGCCGTGAAGTTTAATCAGCTATTATAAGTGACCTTTCGTAGTAAGTCGTAAATTTACGACCTGTAAAAATCTTTATATATTTAGTATT
>JAUIMW010000311.1:0-19297 GCA_033557785.1 Enochrus cinctus | reverse complement strand
ATTGTGTTGAATATGTAATTAAAGGTCGAGGTTGAAAATTTTTATGATTAAAAACGGGGCATAATTTTTATATAAAATATATTTTTGCAGAAAAAAATTTGAATTTGAAAAAAGTAAATTGGAAACAGATGCAGTACAAATTATATTGTACGAACATATTTACGTTTTACGTTAATTTTATATAGCTACACATCCCTCCAAGCGGAGATAAACAATGACAAGAATGACTTGCACCCAAGTATCAAACCACAAACCACTACTTGGGGGTTTTGCGAGAAGACATTTTTATTACCATCACTTGAGGTCAAGGTAGGAATGGAAAAGTAAGGGGTATGTTTGTTTACGCTTTATTTTTGACGTCGCTAGGGCTTCCTCTTAAGAATAGAATATACTCATATCTTCATAGCAATAAACTTTTATGTTCAGAACAATTTGGATTCAGAGCTAGAATTTCTGCAATTGATGCCATGAACGATTTTTTAGGTTTTATTTATTAATGTCAAAATGTATGTGCGCCGTTAACCTGGCTGCCTCCACTACTTCATGTGTTTGTGATTGTAAAATTTCTTATCTTGTGGTCCTCTGCAGTATTTGTTTTTATAAATTATTGTTTATGTATGTATGTTTTTATATTTTTTATACATTAAATATTGTATTTTATGTAGATTATGTACGCCTCTAGGCTATCTTTTACTGTTAAAATTATTTGTAAAATTAAATATTTTTACAAAACAATGGCTTAGTAAAATTTTAAACCAATGTATACCAATGTAAACTGTAAACAATTCAAGGCATTTTTCAAGACATGTGAACAATATTACAATAATTAACAATTCATGAACAGAAGTATTTTTCATGGGTGAGTTGTAATTTTACCAAACCACCACTAATCAAAATATACTCGAAATTGCACCATTTTTACAAATCAATGGTATTGTAACATTGAATGTCAGTATAATAATGACTTCGAATGTAATTTTTCTGTGTACTTCTTCTAATTGTACATTACTTCATTCTAAAACTATAAAAATAACTTGTATTTCTGCTAATGATTTGTTAAATTACAATTTACGTTGTTGTTTCTCAATAAAATATAGTATTTTTACAATAAAAACACTGACAATTCAGATATGTTTTTAATTCCATTAAATACAATATTTAAAAATAAAATAATAAAAAATATTTTAATTTAAATCACGGGTTAGTTGGGTTTAGAATTCATTTTACAATACCCATAATCTTTGAAAAACTTGTGTTATTTGCTAGTTTAAGAGAGAGTTTAAGAGATATTAATTGGAATGATAGTATGCCGAAAAATGGAGACGTTAATTTTGTACTTGATGGTTTTTATAATATATATAATAGTGTAATGGACGAATGCATCCCTAAATAAATTCCAAAATCATCTCACTACCCTGTATGGTTTAAAAAAGCAATTATAAAGAAAATAAAGAAGATTATTATCATTTCACAAACAATTTCTAATTAAAATGATTTTATAAAATTGCAATGTTGGTAATATAAAATTTTTAACAGTGTGGAATACGATGCGTTCAAAGTATACCAGACTCGCGTAATGGTCAGTAAATGTTGGATGTTAGAACATAAGACCTCTTACAGATTCAATTCTTGTATTGATAAATATATGGTCAATACTCTACTACGTTCAAATATTTATTAACAGAATTTTCAGTTTTCAGTATATCTATATTTATATCTCCTATTGATACATTAATATATTTTTATTTGTCGTTAAAATTGTGTCTAATTCATGAATAAATGTTTCGACATTTGTAGATGGTGGTCTGTAAGTAAGTTTCAGTAACTTTTATAGTTTCCATTCCACTGTTTAAATATTCCTTTTTAGATAAGCAACGATTTTATGTTCATGCAAAATATCGTGTTAATATTTTCTAAATTACTCACTAAGTCCAAGTGTATATTTGTTGTTACTTCCCTGTGTCTCTGTGATATAAATAAATAAAATTGATTTATGGAGTAATAATGATATATAATTTTGATAGCAACAAATACCAATTACTTGGTACTACGTTATATGGGTTAGGCATTAGAACAGCGTAGAATTCTCCGGCGTGGTCACCTTGACACTTTAAAATACACGGGAATTCTTGTGTTGACCGGTAACTCCCCAACGAAGGTGAACTTGCATAACTTTTTAAGCTTAAACATCCGCAAGATTTCGGTGTAGGTGCTTAACGACTTCAAATCAAAATGTTAATATATTACTTATTTTCGATTATGCACGTTCAAATGAATCTAAATTGAAGTTCAATTTACGCGATAACAAATGCATATTGATATGTGGCACTTTAATTGATTTTTCGTTTTAATCCAAAAGCTAATTAGGTACGCAATTACACAATTTTAATAAGTTTTTTTGGGAGCCAACAGATAAAAGAACGTTTCGGGTTGGATTTAGGTCGCTTTTTGCATGTTTAAATGCGTCTATATGTAGTACCAAGGTGCCATTGAATCGACCAGGAGATTGATACAAAAGGACGTGAGTTCTTGTTATGAATTATTAATAATTTCTTGAAAAGGTTTAACTGAATGAAGACTTCATTTCGGTCGATTGTACGACCAGGTTTCGTGTCACTTATTTTTAAGTTTTGTTTTGATTCTTTCGCCTGTATATGGCGGAATCCTTGGTTTGATTAAAAAGTTGCACAGGTAAATAATAACGTGTGTACAAGAAAACAGATTACCTACACAGCCCAACTTCCCACGTAACCATTTGTGTTTGTGAATTTTAATATGATGGAATGGCGTGTCGGCAATTTTAAGGAGACACGTGAAATATGTGAACGTTTTTTTCCTTCCTCATTGTTTATTTGACTGATGTTATGCAACTTTCTTTTGCGCAATTCTAAAATTATTTACTAAAATGACTCGGGCTTTACGTAATTGTACTTTTAGAACATTAAACAACCGTAATCTATATAACATAATTTGTAACATTTAACCATTCAGTTAAAGACATTACAAGATAATTTATATTAAAAGGTAATAATTGAAAGTTAGAATTCATTTAATTATTAATTAAGAAAGTAGGATGTAAATTTCCATTGTAGCGACATTTAAATGGCACTAACTATTAATTTTATCGCTTGAAGTACCTACATGTTTTACATTTATGCTCATTGGAATATTTTAAAATTAGCAATTTATTAATGTTTTAACGGCATCCTGTTTTCATTTTATTGATGCATTTACCATGTAGGTACGACGCACACGCACAATAAAAAATTATATTGGTCAGATAACATTTTCATTTAATAATTTTGTAGGAGAAAAATTAAATTAAAATTTCCATTTTCTCCCCAGTTAAATAATCATGTTAAGGAACATTTAGTTCTGATTTTTATTGGATAACTGCCAGTAACTTTTATATTTCCAATTTTACAGTTTGATAAGCAGTTGTGCTTATTAACACCCACATATTATTCAGAACCGTTCAACTGTCCTATTTTACAATTGAATAAAAATTGAATTAAATATTTCATGCACCTAAGTATTTTTATTAATAAAAAAAATAAAATTTTAACTGTTAAAGACTACATTCACACATTCTACTATAAGCTTTATGGACCCACATTGAAATTTAGCAATAACACACCTACCACCAAAAATCTACTGACAATCCGTGTAATATGATTATTGAAGACAATGATTTATGTATCTACTTTACGTCAACCATTTGTTACATAATTATTTCTGATCGGAAACCGTTGAAGACCATGTAATTTTCATTGATACTAATTCTAACAAATGAATAGCAGTCAGAATTATTAAAATTAATGGGAGTGCCTAACAATTTCGATTAAATTTTGCAACGCAGTTTTTTTCCTTAAATACTATTTTGGAACTCATGAATATGCAATGAACTTTACATAAATTTAATATGTAAACAAAAATTTAATTATACCTGCTGTCAAAATTTGACCATATTTTTGCGATTTACAATTTTTTGCTTGCGTTTTTTCATTAGTGTTGTGCATTTTCTTTAGATAATTCAGAAGAAACATTAAGACGATTAACAGAAGATATAGGAAGACATAAATTATCAGGTAATTATAGCTCTACTCACTTTCGACATATTTTGTACTTAATATTTGTTGAGTAATCATCAAAATAAAAAAAGTGTAAATAAGTTTTTAAAAATCATGATTTATAAAGCTACATTTTTGTTCGAGCAGTTGCCAATTCATATTGTTGCAATTGCCACGCATCAAAAATTTAGCTTTACAACTCATACATAAATTGTGTTGCATGTACTATTTGTCTTTTTGTTGCATGTTTTCGTTGCTTTTCTTAGATGTTAAAGAAGAAAATGAGGATGAAAATGGCTTGGGAAATTACTTAAGTATGCCCAAGAGAAACCGGTATTCCTCTAGTAAGTTACCCTTCGTAGCTGTAGTGGATCATCTTAGTTACACACAAACAAGTTCAAATGATTTCATCAAATATAATAAAATTTACTCTGTAACAAAGAGTACTTAAAAAATTCGACTCAAAATTAACGTACATTTTTAATTATAGAGTAATCTCTCGTTGAATTTGCAATTTTTGCAATAAATCGATTGCATCCGCCTCCAACAAATAAGTGGGCTTCGGAAAGTGCCTTCCCATTAACATGATTTTCCTAATTTAACATTTTTGTTAAATTCGAACAAATCCATTGTTTCTATACCAGTGATGCAGGGAGCATTCCGTACGCAAGGCAATTGTAAACAAACGCTTATTCGCTATCAGTTATCAGCTTACCCATAAACATTCATTATAAATATTTACTTACCTACGTCTTATCGTCCCAACAAAAAAATTCGTTACATTTTATTTTTAATTATAACGAGCATTGAAAAAAATTAATCACCGTGCCAAATGGACGTACCAATTTTACACATTACTTAGTATAATAAAAAAGCAATTACACCAAATAGTTTGATAAAAAGATTAAATTTTTTTCATAGGCTTGATACAAAATAACGTTCCACAATTACGCAATATTGTAATTGCTTCTTTATCTTAGAAATTAACATTTACCAATTCATCGCGATGTAGCGCTCCATTTTTAAATTTCTTTCCCACATTATCCTTCCCTTGTTAATATGTTTCCATACTAAATGAAGAGCGAAAATTCCATGTACATATATACTTTCTTTCTTTTAAATTGACCAGAACCAAAACATTGAGCTTTGTGTAATAGCTGTGATGAGTTAATTTCCTAATTTTCCATGCCGCATGCCATGCTATTAAACAATAAAAGCAATTACCTGAAGTATATCGAAAAATAATTGTTTGACTTTTATGGTAATTATACTGCTGCCGCTTTAAAATTGTGGTATATACGAGACCAAAAAAAAAAACCAATTATAACAAGTAGATCGAAAAAGAATGCTTTAGTTTTTCCGCCCATTAATATTTTTAATTTTTTTTTTTTTGATTGTTAATTAGTTTCACATTATGAGAAAGATTACAACTGAATTATTCAATATTATAACAGAAATATCAGTTAATTTCACACTAATTAATTTTGTTTAAAATGCCAAAAATTGGTTTATATTGCCTTTTTCCCTAATCTTTATTGTTTTGCTGTTAAGAACAATGTAATGCAATCATACTTTACTAGAAGCGCACTATCAAATTAGTTTCACTTCTTATGAATCCTGCCGTCAAAGTAAGATTGTGGAAGGGACAGCGGAGGCCATTAAGTTATATGAGGTAGACGAACCCTCAAAGCTTTGTTGGCTTGAAAATTCCTAGTGATTTTGTACCATCAAAAGTGCCTTTTTTATCATATATATTTATTTTGTGGAATTTCTTTTCATACATATCCATAAATTTTTAATTAGCAAAACCTTGATGGTATTCCACGATTTGCCTTTTTTTGTAATAGAGAATTTTTTAAATTTTTTATATATTTGATGAAATACATAGTTTTACCTCATAGCATTTTCTATAACTGTACATAAAATCTTTTGAAACAGTATACTTTAAAAAATTTTTACCTAATGTGTTGATACAAAAAAATATATATACATCACGATCTAGTGTATTCACATTTGTAATCACATTTACATTGTAGTTTGCAAATATAGAAAGCTTCAATTTATGTTTTTAAATTTGTGTTTAATTTTTTTATCCTATATTGTACGCCACACATTACATATCACCATTTTGGACCAACTGTGACAACTGAAAAAAAATATTACCAAATTACCAAATTCTCAAATTACGTCACTATTTGTCCAAAATGGCTTTACATCATTCTTGCTTATTGCAACAATGCACCTGCATGTTATTTGTGTTTGCTTATTTTGTGTGCTATTTAGTTGGTAGCGCTGGCTCCATGGACTATCTTTGGGAATTGCATCCAAGGCGACTTAGCGAGGCCGGCTTAAGTCGACACTCAGGTATTTCACTTTTACGTCACTACTGCATGCTTTTATATATACACAAAACATCCAAATGTGTTTTGCTTTATGTGCTTTTCAAGTCTTTCTTGAGGCAGATTTATTTTAATATATTACTATATTCCAAATAAAGCTGCTTCAATAAAGAGAAAGAACAAAATAGCTTGCCGCTTATTAAAAAATTGAATTAAAGCCCAAAATTACCAGTAAATTTTCTTTAGATACAAGCGCAGTTTTAACCGAAGACACAGACAGCTTTATAATCGGGGATAGGATATGGGTTGGAGGTACGAAACCAGGACAGATAGCTTATATAGGAGAGACTCAGTTCGCTCCAGGCGAATGGGCCGGTATTGTACTGGATCAGCCAATAGGTTTGTAATATAATTTAAGTGAAAACTTCCAAAAAAAACTGGGTATTTTGCAGGCAAAAATGATGGATCTGTTGGTGGAACTAGATACTTTCAATGTGAAAATAAAAGGGGGGTGTTCTCACGACTCACACGCCTTACAAGAGCTCCTATTGGAGAAGTTGGTGGAGGCGATGTTATGACTTCAACCCCGTTGAATGGGTCTAGAAGGAGTCCCATATCTCCAACGGGCAGTACAAGAAGTTTCGTTAAGTCACCTCCTTCACTAAGTATGTCCAATACAAGCTTAGCGTCTACCTCGCATGTAGATTTTAAATTAGGAGACAGAGTTATTATTAAGTCGACTCAAGGTTCAAAAATAGGAACTTTGAGATTTATGGGAAGCACAGAATTTGCCGCTGGGGAATGGTGTGGCGTTGAATTGGATGATCCTCGTGGGAAAAATGATGGATCTGTTGGTGGCAAACGGTTAGTTTTTTAAATTTCACATTCAATATTCTTTAAAGCTTGGAATTCCATTGTTGTTGCTTGCGTAGTCGCTTGGCGATTTTGTTTTTAAATAGTGTCAGTGCTGCGCCAAACATCAATAAATCAAGATACGAACATACAACTTTCATTATTTTTTTTAATTGAGAAGATAGATTAAACGAAACCATAGAACAAAAGAAAACTTTAACATAAAAGGAGATATTTTGCAATACTTTCTTTTTTAATTACCATTTAAGTATCCCACAATATTGATAACAATATTTCCCATTTCTAAAATTTTATCTTGGGTTTTTTTAATTATGCATTTCCTCCCACCGTGGAACATTTTTTAATTACTTCCACAACACTTATTAACTTTTCCCCAAACTACAATATGAAATAATTATCCCACTTTTGTTGATAACAGTATAATTATTTCTCTGGAAATGTTAACATTATTGTTTAAAACATATTTAAAAAAAAAAAAAATTAGAAATAAAAAATTTTCAGATTTAGAGATGAGCTGCCACTGCAAAAATTATGGAGGAACCTTTTATCAAAATGTATGGGTAGTCAATCAATGGGCTTTTAAAAACAAATTTTTCCTTTTGATTGACCACCCAATCACTTCGATGAAATGTTCATCTAGAAAACGATACTTAAATTCATTGTTATGTCTCCAACGTTCAGATGGTTGATTAATTTCTTTAATTGATTTCATAATGTATGAATGAGTACAAATAAATATTCCAATTTCCAATGCAACAATAAGTTTCACGTCTCATTAACATTTTTTCGAATAATGCTGTAGCGTTATATCTAATCTGATCAAAAACTCCCTTAATATCTGGGATTCCAAGCATATCCGCTAAATCACAAACATTATTATGAAAGGAAGGTGTTATTGTTCTTAATCAATCTATTTTTTTGTAGCTATTTTGAATGCCGCCCAAACTTCGGTCTCTTTGCTCCATTGTCCAAAGTTAGCAAGTCCCCCTCAAACAGAAAGCCCGGTAATTGCGTTGTACATTCCGGACAAACTGGTATTCCACCTTCGGGCTTCAAAAGAGCAGGCTCTAAAGAGTCATTAACTTCTAATCTTTCCATGACTAGTGCTGCTTCAGCCGCCAGAAGGGTAAGATTGGGTGTTACCTCATTGACACCGCAGGTACGTTGAGTGTTACCTTTTTCTTTAAGAACATGTAACTAGAGAAAGAAAAATCAACACCAACTTACCTGAATTTAAAGCTTGAATGATTTTTTATTTGGTTTTTTTTAAGTGTTATTTTAATTTTGTTTGTGTTGTTTTTTTTTTATTTTCAATTTTAGTTATTATTTTATTTTTAATTTACATAATTTTTCATGTAACAGAGTGTTATTTAATGTGTTTGTTTGTTGTTCCTGTAACAGAAATTAACACCCAACAAAACATCTACACCGATACCGACAAGGACGGCCCTTCAGGTAACATACTGAAACGTTTGGGATATAAATTTTTCTTAGTTCTGTAGTACATGTTGATACCACAACACTACCACCAGCTTATCGGCTTCTTCCTTACATTCCAATAATATTATTAACATGTATAATAAGGTTGTTTTAGATGCTAGTGTATAATTTGTGAATTATTTAAATTTTTTTTAGGTTTTACTTTTATAATTTGTAGTAATAAAGCTATTATGTATGTTGTTGACAATTGTATTATTGACAGTATTTATATATTATTTTTAACAAATTTTATTTGATGTTACGGAAAGTTTTTTTTTAAATAAAGGTATTAAATCCTACCTTAGTATCCTCACTTCATAAAATTTATTTTGATTAAACCAAAAATTAATAATTACGATATATTTTTGTTTTTATTTTATTCAATTGTGTATTATCTTTTTGATTGATTCTTTACCATTTAATTCACATTATATCGCTATTGTTCCAAATAACAATGTTATTCCAATTGAAGAATATTTTGTACAAAAATATGTTTGAGATTTAACAATACTTGGTGGGCAGGCTTACATTTAGAAAATGAAAATCATGCACTTGAAATTTGTGAGCTAAAATAGCAAAATATCTAAGAATACCTATGAACAGTAAGTTGTTTTGGAGAGTTGGAAACAAAGCATCTATTCTCACTTAGTTATTTGGGTATTAATTTTCTACGACAAAGTTATTTGTTTAAAAAAAAAAAACGCAATAACACAAATATGGGCACTTTAGAAACATAGTACGTTTAATAATGTGAATTGTGATTTTTAAAGTAGATAACTGCAGTAAATTTATTGTTTTGTTAAGTATCAATAGCATTTATTTAATTTAAAAAAAGTTGTGTGAGGGTGGGAAAAACAATTGTACTTTCTTTGAGTGGGTGGTATTTTTATATAAAATATTCATTTAGTATTTCCGAACTTCCATCTTTTACTTACCTTCAATGAAGTAACTGTATTTTTTTAATAATTAATTTAAATTTAAATTTTTCTTTGATTGAAATTCAATAATTTCTGTATTGTACCGTAAGACCTCATTTAGCACTTTAGATGCGTTCCTCAAGACAGAGTACTAATCGAAACAGCGTTATAGGAGGTCATTTTAAGATATAGCAAATAGGGAACACATGACCAAAAATAAACAAATTTTACTTTAATTTTAAGTTATATTTACGGTAATTTGCAGTATAATATATATTTACACACAAACATTAAAACATAGATATATTAAGTTTCTTTTTATGATGAAGGTCCTTAGATATTTTTGATTTTCTTGTGATAAAATTGTCTGGAGTCATTTGTCACTTTCTTTTTCTTTCATCAAGCAAATCTTGGTAGCAGGCAATCGCACCCAAAACTCCTCTTTTTGCTTTTGCACTTCTGTCAAAATTTGGATCATTTGCTTCAATTTGGTTAACGATTTCGGTTATCGTTTCTAAACTTTTCCCAAGAAAATCTGCAGCAAGTAAAAATCACTATTTTCTTGTACTTCAATTCCTTGCTCTGCCAATTCTTGAAGGTCAATTTGGTTCAATTTTATTTAGTTTACGGTAACTTTTTACAGATGGACAAAAATGTCTCTAGTGATACAAGATTTCTTAAACTCCTTTCATGGCACGTAACCACCAAGAACAAGGGTGAAACGATCTTTTGCAGCTATCAAACTCGGTTCTCACTTTTGTTCACGTGATATAAATGTGCTCTTAAGCATTCTCTTCCAAAAAAGCCCTGTTTCATCGATGTTAAAAACTAGTTCCGGTGGATTATTTCCTCTTTCAATTATGTCTTTTAATGTTAAAGTTTTGTTTAAAGTTAATTTTGTCTTTATTTTTAAAATGGTTCTTATAGAAGTAGACAAATTTAAAGCCCTCCCAATATCGACTTGTTGTTCATCGTTTTCCAATCACTTTAACACCTGCATTTTTATTTCAAGCGAAATGCTTTTTCGTGGACATTGTTTGACTGCTTTCAAAACCAAATGCACTACAAGCATTGACTCCGCTAGATTTCACTCAAAAGAGTTTAAAAAAGTTGCAAAAATTAAGCAATTTTTTCTGTCATTAATTTTTTTTATAAAACTGAAACTGCTAGTAGCTAATTTATATTTTAAGTAATAACACTGTTCAAAAGAATTGAAATAGTAAATACAAACATAAGCAACACATACAAAATACGTAATTATCATCCAAGCAGCTCACATTTGGGAAACCTCCTATCAGGTACTAACCCTAAATCAGCTATATTTAAGAGAACTTCTCTGAACACAATCCAAATAGTAGTTTCTATTGAAAACATTAAAAAAGTACAGAAATTATCATTTTTTGGGCCTTTCCCCTCAAGAGCTCCTCGATATGGACAAAGGAAAAATGAACTAAGCATTTTTGTTTTCGGCGTATCAGAGGATTTGAATGTTATGTTGAAAATCATACGACTACAGACCAAACGGACAGTAAAAAATTAAGATGGTTCAATTTTTTTTTAGCGGAACTCTCATAAATGAATGTATAATAGTTATGGTATGAATTTTGTTTACGTCTTACACAGCATCAAAACTTAGGTTTATAAGCACAAAACAACAAAGGTAACTAATCAGCGGACACAATTAACGTTAAAAGGTGAAATATAACCTTTTAACACAGTACTTCAAACAATTTGGCTGCTAGAGTGGACAGACATTTTTAAAAAATCAAGATTGACAATTTTCACGTTTACTAGACTTTTTTACTTCGTATAGCTACAATTACTCTTATGACTACTATAAACGACATATTTTCTATGCATTATTATAAGATGAGGCTTGATCTTTACAAAACTGAAAACACACCCAAATGCTTCTATTGTATTAGAAAAACTTCTTCAAAAATTTGATAGACGTGTTAAGAAAAAATTAGTAGTTAGTAGTTATTCAGTATAATAGAGGTGTTAGTATTGTTTGTGACGAACAAACTGAATGATGAACTCTAAATTTACATTATATTGGGATTTATTTACACATTCTGTTGAAAATTAATGTAAAACAACAATTTCATTTAAAAAGTAACATTTGTTTATTTTTCAATATCCACAAAGTTTATGGGAAATAAGTAATCTTATCTTTTTCTTCTTCAGTTCTCAACATAGATCTTTTTGAGAATCCCATGTTTTGCCAAAAACAACCCTGCTTCTGTTTGAGATCAACGCAAAAGTAAGCCCATATCATTTTATTCTCCCAATAAATAAAATTACCTAAATCTATAAATTATTCTTATAAAGAATTATCCGGATTTGAAACGGTGTTCTGTGTTTTCTTGCATATGATTTGCTTCATACTCTATAATTTTCATTGATTAAAAAAAAGATACTTCTGTGTTCTATACAAATAATATTCTTCACAACTGTAGATGGTACCACCACTTTGGTAGAAAGATCCATTCGGGGCACCAACCTTGCTAGAAACAGCATACACAGAAATTAATCCGAAGTTATCTACTAATTAAATATTAACAGGTGCTAAATTTTCAAGGTTAATTGCAAACAAATTGTGTGGCTGTATGGCATGTAATTAATCCCAATAAATATGATTATTGCTACTTAATTACCATAAAGTAATGCTCCGTCAACCCGAAAGGAAACCTTGTCCATATTATACGTTGTAGGTTCACTAAATAGGTGTAATTGCATAAATTAAAAAGAGAAAATTGACATAAAATAAAATTTGTCATTAAACATCATTGTTAATTAAAATGGAATTTGACGCGAAACGCTGGCATGTAAGCGGAGAATTAAAAGCGTATATTGCAGAGCTGGAAGAAAAAATCTCTATTAACAAAACTGCAAATTTGAGAGAAAAGGAAGAATTAACGGCTGCAGAACAAAAACTACTGGAGAAAGACGATGAAGAAAAGGCTAGACTTTGCTACCTAAAGAAGTTATTAGACATGTCCCCCAAAGAATACCTCGATGAAACTATTATCCCATATTTATATATCGCTCTAAGTAAAGTTGACGTGCTTCGCCCCCCAGATCCAATTGCATATCTAGCTGGTTATCTAATGGAAACAAAATCTAAAATGGAGCAAGTATTAAAAAAAGAATTATAAATTTGTAATTTATTTCAACGTAATAAATACTGTCAAAAATACAATTACCACTTTAGCTGCATGTCTAAAACGTGATTTTATTTTAAACCATGATGCAAGATTCCATTAATTTAAGAATTTATCAAAAATAAAGCATCTCACGAATAACAACCATAATAATCAAGCGATCAGCCTTTGTTCTTAGCAAATAAAATCTGCAATTGTATTTTCTTATCACGAACATGTGTAACGGAAAAGCTTGTATTTAAAGGAATTTCATGCATCACTTATGTTATAATAAGTGTGCACTTAAGCAATGGTTTCAACATAAAAAAACAGAACATACAATAAAGGAAGAACTAAAAAGATATGTTTATATTAAACAATGATAAAGTGGGCAACACTTCTATAATGCTTGTTGCCTGGCTTGCAACGATAGTATGATTAAACCGAAAATTAAATGTAATTCATTCAGAAACCAATTAAAATGTGTAATTGTTTAATAGGAAAAACAAGGTAGGTTATCTCAATGCCGATTTTCAATTCTTTCTCCCACTTACCATTGCTCTATTTGGCAAACATTGATAATCCATTTAAAAACCTACATAAATAAGATAGTTTGTACAATATTTCAGTATTTGTTGGTGTCTTGGCATGTGCATGCGTTCCGTCATTTCACCGTTGTGTTTTCGATTTTACAGTTATTTAATTGAGATAAATAAACAGATTACTCGTTATATGTGTGATGATACCGATGCTGGTGCTAGTGTAGTGTGAAATGAAGCCAGCTGGCGAACTTGTTTTAAGAGTTTGTATGCTTTTGTTGGGTCAGGATGTGCTAAGGGAAAAACAGCAACACATAGAACAGCTCCTCAAGGAACGGGATTTAGAACGAGCGGAGATCACGAGGGCAGCTAGTCAGGCCGACGAAGCGGAACAGAAGCTTGCAATACTTACACAGGAATATAACCAAGTAAGTTTTTATAAATATTTTTTACTTACTGTTTTTTCTTTGTTTTAAGTTTGTTATTTTTTCATATAAAGCCAGATACAATTTTTGGTTCCCGATAAGTGATACATAAACGATTTTTTTGTGAAATTAGGCTAGTTTGATATCCATAGGTTAAATATTAAATGTTTTATGTGGTTTTTTCGACAAAATAAATTTAATGAATTTCGCTAGTTATTTATGGGACAGATCCTCAAAATTCATGAGAAAATTGAACAAAGTTGAGAGTGTTGTCTCAGTGTAGTACACTGAATTATGTTATTGTTTGCCATAATTTTAACATAAAAACCTGTAGTTGATTAGTCAGCATAAACCGTTGATAGCATAAACTTTGGATTTGTATGCAAAAAAATTATTTGTTTGGAGAACAAGAAAATTGTTAGCTGCCACAAAGTGTCCTCATCATCTCCCAAAACAGATTCCACAAGAACTTTATCTTCTTCAGAATCTGACGAATTTACCATTCTTCTCTGAAATATAGTCTCATGTCCTCGACTCTTGTTGCCTTTTGTTACAAGTTATTAATTACCTCATGAGATATTGCTCAGCTGCCTCTTACAGGTACCTCTCTAGAGTTTGAAACAATTAATTTATGTAGAATAAGTGAGATAAAGTCTTTTGATGTTGTGGATGGACTGGTTCATTGACAGAAAATCTTAACAATAATATTTTTTTTTAACCAAGTAAGAGAAGTTGAACTAGTTGAAGTATCGAGTTGATTTTTCATAATTTTTGAAGGAAATAGGTTTAGCAGAAGTTGTACTCTTATGATATTTTTGTATTTTTAAAATGAGATACTTTTATCTTTTTATTTTTTCATTAAAGAAGGGCCCCTGAAAATATAGTTTTCCTGTTTTAATGCTCCAAAAGCTTAAACAGAGATTTGTTATAAAGTAAGCATCTATTATGTAACTGTCGGGATATAATTTAAGAAACCTAAAATACATAGGTTACAACCTTCCTATTAAATAGCTCAAACCGCAAATAATGTGAAACAATGGGTATTTGTGCGTATAAATACAAATTAAAAAAATAAACAAAAGAATTCCTATTTCGTCAAGCTCAAACCAATCAGTAGATCGAACTACATGGAATTATTTTTACAAATAATCAATACTCTTTAAAGCATTGTTTATATACTTAGTAAGTTCTTTTGCAATAAATTGTATTCTTCTGAAATTCAATTATTGATTAAAGTTGTATTTGTATAGTACAATACCCAGAATATCTCAATGGATTTCTTGGTGATTTGCCACCCACAAAACATTTTTTTACTTAATATACATTAAATTATAGTTTTTGTAAAAAATCATCTATTTATTGTTTCAAACCTTTTCTTACACTAATTATCAAAACATTAAAAAATAAAATATGAATTTTCTTTTAAATTTAAATAAACAAACTACAATTGTTTCACTGGTACTCGAGATAAATTTTGTATTTATGTCAACATCGTCATATATATCCCACTGGTTAATTAGAACGCCTACTAATTTTTTTAATAAATGTGTATACTTATTTTCACATGCAAAAAATAAATAACAAAAATTAAAACAATGCAAAAAAATTAAAATACACTATAGATGGCTTTTCTGATTTAATTTATTCGTTAAATTACTTATTCTTTATACATAATCAAAAAAATAAGTGATAAGACATGTAATTTTACTTTTTGTTTTATATAATTGGGTCCAGAAATTTACTGATAAACTTATTACTTTTAATATACATGAGACCAAAATTCCATAAGTATGGCACTAATATGGTCATTATTTATACGACTTTATAAAAGCATTAAATATTACTTACACCTACGATAATTGTTATCAAACTAAATTTATATAAATTACCATATAATTTGATTCCAGGAGATACAATTGAGTAGTGTTCACGTAGGTTCCAAAGTTAAACGAACTTTTAATTTATTTTGGTTTGTTTTAATTTCCTGTAATTTATCTAAATTATTTTAAATATTTTTATTGTTGAATGCAGTTTTTCACTTAACGTTTTAATAAATAATATGATGATCAATAATAAAAAAATACCAAGACAGCACACAAATAAGTTGTTGGTAGTGAATGTAGAATATTATATATTTTTTCTTTTTGTTAAACTATAAATAAAAGCTCTTAATGTTTGTGCTTCAAAAGAATAACATTACTGTATAAACAGGCGGTATCAAATAATTACAGATTATTTTGCATTATCAATTTATTGCCATTCACAATAAGTATTATAGCTTAAAATCAACTGGGTGTCGACGAAACTATTATTGTTCATCGTAAAAGGGGAACATGGAATCTTTTTGGTGCCGGTTTTGCTTTATTATTTTAATTGAGTAGGTTGCTTGTTAATTATCGATTAAAATAATAGTTGCGATAACATTGTTTTTAAATTTAACACCTTCCTCTTTAATAAAGTTATTTTTATAAATACTCCACAGTTGCGTAAATGGCCTGATACTAGAAATATATTATTCCGAGCAGTATGATCAGAGTTGGACAGCAGTAAATTAAACTGATAAACAATATAATTAATAATCACTAAAAACACAATTGACAATTGAATGCATTTCATATAGGTAATGATATAGTTATATAACTTTGAGCTTAATTACAATTGATAATGCGGGTGTTATATGATATCATCAATTAGTTTTAAATAATAAAGGAAATCAATTGGCTATTGTTATTCATTTCGCAATTAAAAATGGCTCAGTTGATTCACATATTTACGAGGACTGTCTATTTCAAATTTTAACAACTTTCTGCTAAAATTTTGCATCAATAACTTTTGAACATTTTGATTTTTTTTTGTGATTCAACAAATTTTATTTTTTAATTCTAAAATTGCCAAATGGTTTCAAGTTAAAGTTCAAAAAATTTAAATTAAAAAAATATTAAACATTTTAAAATTTACTAACTGAAATTTTTTCCACCACTTCAAAATGGAAAGAAACAGTGCCACTATATCATATAGTACTAGGGTTGCCTTTTTAATTAAAAATAATTTTACGTGTGATTGTTGAGTGTTAATATATTAAAACAAAAACACGAATGAGGGCGGTATGATAATTAGCAAGCCTAACAATGAAACAATAGTCCTGTCTTATCAAAAACATTTTTATTATTTCTTTTTTCAATTGGCATAATCTCGATGTATTTTTCCTGCGAACATACAATTGTTTTCTTAAGACGATGCTAACAATAAAAAATTAAAAAAATTTTGTCCTCAAAATATCTGTTTGCACTAGACTAACATTGTATTGTATCATTTATCAAATTAAACTCGTCTCAATACCACATCATACAATATTTTGGGCTTCAAATTCAATCCATAACAATTTGGAGAGAATCATAAAATCTCTGATATCATGTTATATCTCAACTGCAAGGGCATACATACTATTACAAAAAATGTCCCATATATGTTAAATTACTAGACAATAAGAAATAATTTAGAAGAGAATAAGAGTTCACGTCTCCAAATGTAAGCTATTCAGACGCAAGACCAACAAATATCTTCTATTAAATGACTGAAAAATTTCCTGCACTCCAAACTCATAATACATCTCCTGTAAATAATACCTGTAACGAATTTTTTAATCACTCTTGAACTAGGACTCGATCTACAAACTTTCCCAATAAATGCATCTCCAATCTCATAATTTACAAAATAGAGAATCTTCACTTACTGACACCATTTGAAGTAAAGAACATATTTTGCTTTTAATATTTAATTATCTTTCTTGACCTTCATAATATAGTACTAAGAAATAATGGCTTGTTTACGAACATCCAAACACCTACCACAAGATGATTATGATCATCCCTCCATTGCCACATCCTTAATTTAGCAGAGGAAGGTTCTTTAGGATCTGATCATCATCACATTACTATAAATAAAAAGTGGAAGATGAAAAAACCAACAGGTTATAATGCTTATTATATTTAAACAATATTAATTGGTCCAATTATGAAAACTATAATGTCCATTCCAACAAAAAAAAGCATTCAAATCTACCTCGCAAAACCAATCTTGTTGGTGGACCAAAGATGCAGCACTCAAAAGATGATGATTGTTTACAAACCTTTGCTGATAGACTTGCAGACAATATCAATATATCGTAGCAGAGAACCAACATTTCCTCATGTCTCCATTTACCATCAATGAATTGAAGTGTTCAAATCCTCTGATAATTCTCCTGAATACTTTGAATCGAGTTTTCATAAGGTATATAAATTAAGTGTATAAGTAAATGTATCAAAGAAGAAAGTCGAAAATTGTTATATTCTCGGGATCTCAATTTTTAGGTATGCACGTTGATTCAAAACTATCTTGGGAGCCTCACATTGACCATGCTATTGCTAGATTTGAAAAAGTATTGTATGTCCTTAGATCAATCGTTCCCACTTTGTGGAAAGCACGTCCTTATACAATACTACCAATTGCTTGGTAGGATCTGTTTTTATTCTCTGTTTGCCTTACCTTATTTTGAATTCGGCTGTTCACCCTTTCTGTCTTATAGTATTTATCCTTGTGTTTCGCATTGTTACTTCAACCATTCGCTTTATTTTATCATCCATCTCTATTTTTCAGGGTGCACTAATAAGCTTATTTCCCTTAATCATATCAAGCACTTGTTTGAAGTCGATGGAAAGCATTTCTATTTTTATTTTGTATTTATTTGCCTTTTCTATGATTTGCTTTAATACATTTACTGCATCCTCAATTGATCTTCTTTTAACAAAACCCATAATGATACTACCCAATTGTGTTTTTGAATCTTATAGCCAGTCTTCTCTGTATAATATTAGATAGGATTTTGTAAGATATATTCAGCAATACTACCCCTCTATAATTTTTGCACAACTGTTGTTATTTATCATCATCTCTTATTACACTGGTATTCGTTCTTCTGTCCAAATGTTTTCGATTAGTTGGCAAAGTTTTTGCCATATACATTCTCCTCCATATTTTTCCTGGTGCTTTCCATTTGATTCCTCTTGTGCTTTTTTCACTTCGTTCTTTTTTTCTTCCTCTTCCTCAACATCTTCATACACCGTATTAGCATGAATATAATGCTTCCCCCGAATTTAACGCGACTCTCAAATTTTCATAGATATGTAGAAAAAAATAATAATAAAAGTAAAATGAATTTAGAATTTATTTAGATAATTATAGGTAATAACAGGTTACATTCATGTCAATAAAATTAAGTAAGTTATGTCCCTCAGGACAATGATTGTGTCCTCTTTTGGAATTATTTCTATCTTGTTCTCACTCATAAAAATCATCCTTAATTTCAGATTCCGCATTGTCATCAATGACAATCTGAACAGCTTTAGATCCAGTCTCAAGTAGACTAGATTCAGTCAATTTTTGCTTCAATTCATTTATCAAGAGAAAAGCCTTTCCATATTGTCCTCGCTATTTTCCTCCCAAGTAATGCAATACAATGTTTTTTTTCTCT
>JAUIMW010000310.1:0-19320 GCA_033557785.1 Enochrus cinctus | reverse complement strand
GAAAGTCTCATATAGCAACCACTTGCGTGTTAAAGAATAAATTTGACTTTATTCAGGTACTTCAAAATAAACATATTTCTGTTGTAAAACCATTTTTTCACCGAACCTCCCCACTGACTCCTTCAAAAAAGTTGGACTTCATAGTGTTATTTTTAGATATTCTTAGATAATCTATAAGAATAACTTATAGTAGCAAAGTTTTCCACTCTGTGTTGTAAGTACAATCACCATTATAACATTTCTATGAGATAATGTAAATTCGTTCCAAATAAAGGATTTGTACAGTTTGCAATGCATCAGATCACATAGGATACAAGTGGCCTGAATGTGGCAAGTGTCTATTATAACTGTACACTTAATTGTGATAAAAATTATTTTGTATATACCTCCACACACAATGAGTCATTCTTTTTGTGATAAGCAAACTTTGTAAACTCCAAAAATATACATATATGAATTTTGATTTAACACTGGCTCTTTAATTAAAATTTCTGATTTTAAAAACATACCTGTATATTTGAATTGCAGATGCCAAAAAGAGTGTTACACCCACGAAGATGGTGTAGTTGCAGTAACATTGTGAAGCCCAGCTAACTTTCAACTGGCCATCAGTGGCCTGCCATTCACCAGATGAAAACAGCAAGCAATGTCCCCTAAAATCAAGAATTAGTAAACAAAAACTGCAAAAATATAAGTGGAAGACTAACCTGAACTCATCTTGGTGCAAACTCATAGGAACTACGATGCACAACGAAAAAATTAATGCTATAACGTAGCCAGCTATCTGGCTTAACAAAACAATATTACTTAGTGCCATTTTAAACGCTACAACTAGGAAATTATTGTTAAATTTATTTGTATTGTTTTGACATTTCTCACAAATGAATAATCGCAGTCTTCTTCTTACTTTTGTTTGACATTGATAGCTGTCAACAAACTAAATATGTAAAGGCTCATTTGTACGTTCACATAAGCATTTAGCGTAAGCTGCTTTTATAAACATGTAAGCAAGACTTAAGGAAAATAAATGTCAAATATTTGTGAGGTTATGTAAAAATAACCTAAAATTTTAAATTAAGGTTGTTAAATGAAAAAAATGATACCTAATAGTTTGATTTAATTAATTGTGTTGATAATTATTTTGACTTAATCTATAAAAAGTTCATATTAAAATGTTAACTCGAAAAGTTAATAAATCATTTAATGTTCTTTTAAAACGTTGCATTTCTTCTATTGAAAAAACAGAACTGCAATTTGAAAAAGAGCGAAAAATTCAAAGAAAACATTATTTAAAGGTAGATAAATATTTTCAAAGCAATCATAACTTAGCGAAGGTTCGGAAATATATTCCCGACAAGTATTTTAATTTGAAACAAGTGAAGTCCGAATGTTTATATTTGTTAGACGAAGATATTGCTAAAGAAGTTGTAAAGCACGTTTTACCGATATTGAAGGCTCAAACAAAAGAACAAATAATTTGTGAAACAAATACTGGATTAGGACTTGTATCTTCAGAGCTCTTGGACAATGGAATTCATAAAATGAGGTTGTATGAATCATGCCTCGATTTTAGGGAAAATTTAGCAGTGAGCTTTATTGTTTATTTATTTTATATAAAATTTTTCTCGAATATAAATTTTTATAGGACTTTAAAGCACATTACCCAAACAGAATACAAATATTTGGCAAAGATCTTTTCCAACTGTCCCGATATTCCTATATGGATAAAATGGATAAAGGTGATAGAGTGGAGCAAATGTTAGAAGGCTTACCTGCAAGAAATTGGGACGACGATCCTGTCATGACGATAATAGGAACTATGTCAAATTGTAATTTCATATTTACTTTAGTGAAAATGCTTGCAATGCAATCAAAACTTTTATGTTCTGGGCGAATACAAATGTTTGCTATTATGAGGCCTGAAGATTATATAGTAAGTATCCATTTTAAAAAATATCTCTTTCTATAGTTTTTTGTTTATAGATGTTAACTGCTGGTCCACATTTAGATTTGCATGCATACCAAAGAAGAAGCGTCTTATTTCAATTATTGTTTGAGCAAAGGCTGCTGGAAAAATTTTCCAAAAAGAATTTTTTGCCATGGGAATCAGAGCGTCGGATTAATTCTAAAACACACTTGGTAAGTAAACAACCAAAAAAATGTTTGTAGCTATCTTCAATTTTTCAGCATCGTAAAATGGATAACGATAGTTTATATTTAGTACATATTAATTTTAAAAGACAGTTGCCTGTGAAATTAAACAATTTATTGTATTTATACTTTTTTATTATTCAATTTTTTGGAAGAGGAACAAGACCGGTCATTCCCACGTTAGAGTAAGTAATGAGGATAATATAATTCATTCACAAATTTTCGAATAACCTTCTAATTTTTCTATTAAACCTGTATTTATTTTTTTAGAAAATGGATACCAGATTGTGGATTTAATATTTTGGTGCCAGCAGAATCTAGAGAAGAAGCATTGAAAAATATAAATATTTATACAAAATTTGGTGAATTATATCCACCTCAAATTTTAGCAATTTTTGAGTAAGTTGATTTATTTAGACACTATAAATTCGATATGTTTACTAGTGGGAAATTTGGCTATATAATAACATTTAATTTTCAAAATTGTTTAGATCTGAAATTCATAAGAGTACTAATGACTCATAATGTTTTTTTTTATCAAAAAAAAAGTGATTTAATTAATACAGTTCTTTGAAAACAGCACAACAAATGGTAAACGATTAATAAAATCATTCCGTAAATATAAAATACCCCACAAAAGACAGCTTAACTAACAACATACTAGTTTGTTCAGTGCTTATTGAGGAAGTAAAAACAAGGACTATCAGTTCAATATTCCCAATATTAGTATTCTTCATCAATATTCAACTTGTCTGGGGTATATACTACAAAATATTAATTATTATAGTTTGAATATGTCATATGTGGTCGAGAAGCGATGGTAGTCAGCATATACTGCACTGGTAATGGAGATAGTTATATATACACAGATTTAAAAGAGAAATGTCATTTTAAACTTCATACCTTAGCCGACAGGCAACCTTAAGTTAATTATAACTACATTGTCATTTATGAATAAAATAAAATGAATGTAAAATCTTGTTAAAAAAAATGTTACGTGTACTCAGTGGGTTTTCAATAATGTTTCAAATTCTGTTATACATGTATTAATTAGATCTTCAGAGGAAAAGTGAGCCCTTGGCTATTAGTAAAGTTACCTGCGCTCTACAGTTTATAACAGGAATTCGCTATGTAAGTATATTCATATAACACCATAAAAATTGCAAAAATGCAATAATTAAATATCTTCGCTAGAAGTTTGAAGCCCCAATACAGTCAGCACTCGCTTAATACGTACATATTTTACTAAAGCCACTTAAAAAAGTTGCTAGGAATGAGCAAAAACATAATTACATTGGCTACAAGCCAATTCAGCAAGAATGAATTATCTGCAAAATAATAATTCCCGAAAAGATACAAAATATTGAAATACATAATTTAGTAAAACAAAGATTTTTCTTCCACAACAGTTTATTTTAATCAAACAATCTGTTTCAGTAATTTAAAATACTATCCTTAGGTCTAAAAAACAAGATGCAGAATTTAAAAAAAAAAATTAAACATTTTAATAGTTACAAAATTTGCAGACATACATAACACAGATGTGTGCAACATACTGAGATGAAGGCCAAATCCTAACAATAAATGAAACAAAATCGAACCCGGGAAATCTGTCTCTTTTAAATTCAAGACCATGGTACAGCTTACAACTCATCGCACCCTTTCACTCATAAAATGGCTGGTATAAGACAATGTCAAATTCATTTTTAGAGGGAGTCCTAGAAATCACAGAAAGGGAATATTTCAACTATATCGGAAAAGGAATAAACTTGGTCTCAGGATACAATCTAATGACAAAATCAATTATACGGGAACTTAATTATTCTATTCACCTTTACAATATTAAAGTGTTCTGATAAAAAATAGAATTTTCATTATAGAGCCAAGAAGAGGAAAGCTTGTAATGATTCCGAAAGCAAACTTTATATAAAAATTGTCATCCTATTACACTATAGCTAGTTTTCGAGAAAAACATCATAGTCTAGGAGTCCTAGGACATCACTCGCACAATTAATTCCAAACCACCGAAACAGAAGCGCAGCATTATTTCTAGACAGAAGCAAGGCCTTCAACTCGGTTTGGCATAGACTGAATGAAAATATAGTCAAAAAGAAAGCTATTGTTCACTCACTTAACTTTAGATCATTGTGATTCAACGATAGAGGCATCAACCTAAAAACAATTCGACCTTTTTTGGAATATGCATGCATTCTTCTAATATGCGAGCCCGCTGTCAACGATAAAAATTTTCCAAGTTGTAAAAACAACAGACCACAATAATAAATTATTTAACCCATCGAACAAAATATTATACAGAACTATCAATGCTACTCTAATCTAAGACAGCATGAAAAAGCTGTAGAAGAGAGATCGATAACGTTTGGAGGGTGCGAAACAACAATCCAAACAAGACATTACTTTGTAAAAACAATTTAATTTAATGTAAAAATGTAATTTCATAGGGAATAAGCAAAGTTTTTTTTTGTTGCACCTTATATTTTTGATTTTCAATATGTTAATCTAATAAGAAAAAGATTAAGTCTTCTTATCTTTGCTAATTTTCCCTTTTTCTGCTGCCCTTTCAATACACTAAAATATTTTTTGAACTACACTCACCATTTCAAGATCAGCCGTGAGAACATTTTGTATACCTTTTTGAATATGCATTTCTTTTGTAGAAATTTGAATTTGCAAAAAAATTGCCCGTAATTAAATGATTTTTAATTCTTTTGGTGTGAAATAGTTTTGCCAGTTATTTTTAAACAAAAATCTTTCGAAGTGAATTTCTGACGAGTACAAAAAATATTCTCAGTTAAATGACATTTCAAATTGTTTTTTATGTTTATGAAAAAAAAAAAATTAATCAAGAACTAAGACAGTGCAGCTTCTGATTGCGTAATTTGAAAATTAATGCTAAAATTTCAGAATGGACACAGATGAAAGTTTTTGTTTGTTGTTCAGAATTTTCTGTATTTTTATAATTTATTTTTATTGTTACTAAGTTTTGATAATTTTTCTGGAACGTATCTACTGCGCAGTCTTTGGAATACCACAATAGTGGTTTAATTGCTAATTTGATGTTTTATAATTTTAGAGAAATGGTTAAATTACCTTTGTTTGAGAGCAGTCCTTTTGTAGAGCTCGTAGAGGCTGAATTAACTAAGTACGAAACAAAGGAATCAACAGAAGTTGAAGCAGAAGATTTCAATCCACAAATTGTTGAAGAAGTTGAAAAACATTGTGATTAAAAAAATTTTGTTAGCGAGATTGTTGAGAACAAATTAACCAAGTTCGAAAAGAAGAAATTAACTGAAGTTGAAGTATAAGATTTCAATTCAGAAATAGATGAAGAAGTTCAAAAATGTGATTAAAAAATTAAGATTTTTATTAAATTTATAAATACCTCTTATCTAAATTTTTGTCAATACATTCCACCTCAAAGATCATCTACAAAGCAAACACTATTTTATGTGAAAAGTTATTTTATTGATAAAGCTCATAATGACATAGTATAAATAAGTACATCATGTTATTTAAAAATATCTTACAATCTATACAAAACCACTAAATGGTTTAAATTTTTTTAATACATTATTAAGATAAAATAAATATTTAAAACTCTAATACTGTAAATATATTTCAACAGTTTACAAAAAAGAGTCAATAGACAAGATAATAAAATAAATAAATAAAATATGAAAAATCAGGATTAACGTCAACATAAAATGATTTTTTTAAATAAAAATAAAATGAAATACTTAGGTGCTTAATAATAACTTTCAAAATATAACAAAAAATATTCACAGAAGTAATAAATGCAGATTTTTTGACATTAGAATAACTTATATGAACGACATTCTAGTCATCTACGAGCCAGTCTTTTTTTTCATTTACCATAATAATACCACGTTTTTATAATGAATATCGTTCCTATGACCCGCAGGTGCGTGCCTGAAAAAACAAATTGAAAATAACGATTGCGATCACTAATTATGGGACGGCACAGTACTATTAAATATAATTTAACCAGTAAAATTAATTTTGGGATTTTACTGCAAAATTTTCTAAAAAAAAACTGTATATATTAAAAATTAACAATAAAATTAAATAGTTTCCCAATAGGCTTTCAAAAGCACCGATTTTTGTATGTAGGCACAATTCTGAATGTAAAGAAAAAAGGAATGACTTTAAAATCACATAGCAAAGTAGAACAGTTATACAATATATAGATTTTTTTTGGCAAACTTAGTCATAAAACTAGTGTTTAATTTGGTTAGCTTCTTCATACAGGTTTAAGTAGATATTTGAACGTTGTTATTTTTCATTATTATATTATTAAGTGAAGAAACTAAGCTATATCCCTATTATACTGCATTATCCTAGAACATAGAAATTTGGTGTTATTTATATTAAAATATAAACAATATTATGTGGATATAGTGAACTTTTGTACATTATTTTACAAGTTAGTTAAGGCAATTCTTTTTTTCTTTTTTTGGGAATGTCTCAACCGTTACAGTAGTAGGATTTATGAGGCTGCTTTTTTTGGACTTCAGAACTTTGTTTTGTTATCACACTTTGCAACTATAATTACGATAGTTCCAAGAATAATGCCAAAAGATATCTTCAAGTCGAAAAAAAGCTGTTCTTCTATTGTTTTGGAGATCGAAATCTAACAAGTGCTTTTATTAATTTTTTTTATCAATATGCAAAAATACACGTTTTTCCAACTTAGCCCATTAAAGCCTAGCGTATTCATATGATCATGGTATGCAAATATACATAAAATATGGCTAAAATCCTACAAATTTCGCGGTTTTGAGCTGGGGTAGGTAAAAAACATTTGTAAGTACACCCTTACAAATGTTTTTTTACCTACCCCGGGTCAAAACCGTTAAATATGTAGGATTTTAGCCACATTTTGTGCACACGTGCATACTGTGATCATATAAACACGCTGGGCGTTAATGGGTTAATGTTTTTAAATTCTACAACACATGTTGGGGAACCCCCAGCATCATAAAAATATATTTGTTTCAACTAAGTTTTTTTGAAAAGAATTGCCTGATAGTGCAAACAACTATTGCTAAATTGTTCATGTTGTGCAGTTGGTTACTTATTGCTACTTTCTACGTGCAGCTTGTGGGGGACTATCTGGCGGAGTGTCGCTGGTTTCCTGCCTTAGAGATCTACGGGGAACATTTTTCAAGCTATTTGTAAACTTTTTCGAAGGTTTTGGTGATATACTGGTCGCTTCTACGTTTTGCGAAATGTCTGGGTTGTTGAACCATACACCTCGTGAATCAGACACTGAAAAATCCAAATGAAACATATTAATTCTTCTATAGTGTTTGTACAATACTTCTAAATTACAAGGTTTTCTATTACAATTTGTCTAGGGAGTATATGAGTTTAGGATGCACTTTAAGTAATAATATAGTAACTAAAAAAATATTTTCTTTTAACATACAGTTTTTCGAGCAAGTAGATTACATCAAATATAAAAACTTGGACTAATCTATAGTTTTAAAAAAGTTTCTATACACCTATTTCTAAGAATGAAACTACTTTTTAAGTCATAATTAAAATACACACGAAAGTTAAGCAACCTACAATTAATATCTCTTATTAAATATTATTACAGTATGTTTACCCTCAAACAATTGTAACAGATTTTCCAATACAATGTTTAACAAGTCTTTGTGTAGGGGTAACAAAAGTTTGTTGTAAGTCTGCAAATAAAATTATTTTTACAATTTTTTTTATACATTAAACCGTTTAAATACAAAGACCAGAATTGCCCGTAACAAAAAATTAAAGCAATTACTTACCTCTAAATTTTTGTTCTCTAAGTCCGGATTTGGAGTGAGAGTGTCCATGCGAGTCTAGGAGTGCAGCTGCTAAATTTGATTGATTAGAGCAAGTTCCTGGGTCAATGACAGTTGTCGTTGAAGTTGATGAACAAAACATATTTGAAGTAGCAACAGGACTGTAAACCCTTGCAATGAATTCTTCATATGTTGTGTTGTCTTTGTGCTTTGTCACAACGGTTTCTAAAGATCTTGCTCTTTCTTCATAACTAAAATTTTAATTTATTGTTTTATTATTTAGTCCATTTCTTTTCATTGATGCATAAATGCAATACTACACTACATTACATTACTATTATAATTAATTTTCAAATTGAGATTTTTTTAATGGGTTTGCTTGCTCATAATGTGTTAGTAAAGTAAAACTACTTACTATTGTTGGTAGAATGGTAAAGTGGTTCGTTTTGCTCTGCTTGCACAAATGACTGTCGCTCTCACCAAACCAGCTAGTATATTACTCTCTACGATAGCTTCATCGAACAAAATACCAAAATAGGGAACCTAAAACACCGACAGCAAAATGTAATTTGTTTTATTTTTGAAAAGTTTAGGGTATACCTCTGGTTTACAATTAATCGTAACTCTATTTAAATTATTACCAAGTGGATAAATAGTAATAAGTATATCACAGAACTCAGTGGGAATGATATCACGTCTATAGTCACGATTATGTTCGGACCAAACTATATGAACTTCATCATTACCAAGGTGCCTTGTCTAAAAAATTAAAAAAAATAGGTACAATCCATTCAAAATATTGTTTTAAAATACATACTTTGCTAAGTACAGCTTCGGGAGTTTCACCAGGCATTCTTGTAGCAACATGAAAAATAGCTTCAAGGAAACTAGTGGCTACATAAGGCGCAGTCAATCCTGTGGATCCTTGCCTTTGCAGTCCTCCTAAAAATCCTGTGTGGCCTTCTAATTCCACTTCCCATGCTAAAGCAGCCAAGAACTGTTCATATGCAGCACTGCCTCCTTGGTTGGAAAGTATCGAGTTTTTGTCTTCTTGCCCTGGAGCAACGTATATAACAGCAACCTAAAAGAAATTAGAACTTTTTAAGTAATAAAAGAGAAATATTTATACAGATTTTTTAGTTTTAAGAATTACTTATACTTGCCTTATGTGTTTCTCTGCATCCCTGTGTATCTAAATTTCTTAATTCTCTAAGTAGTCGTTCAGTCTTACATAAAAGATGCAGTTGAGATCTTCTTTCCCAGCCTGCCAATCCCAATTGTGAGAAAAGGAGTCTGCATTGTTGGAAAGCAGTCTGTTCGATTGCATTTCCAGGGGCTACAAATTTCAGAGGAAATTATCATTTATAAAAGGGTTTTTCTACATATAGTTCTTAAATTGTGGGTTACTGCTTTGCCATTTTTTTGTTTTACTTCTTATCAATAAAAAACTAGTTTTAAAGAATCACAAAGCTATTTTATGAAATGTTAAAAAATTAAGACAAACAAACCTTGTTGAATAGTATTTGCTTCGAAAGCAGGACTTGTTACCCTATCAGATCTACTACTAGGTCTAGAGGCTGGTTGCGCCAACATTCCCTCCAAATGGTGTGTAAGCCTAGTTTGCTCTACCTCCATATTTCTTTCACTTATCACTGATGCTATAGCCTCTGCTTCCAAATCCATAGACACAGGAGAAACTGTCGGCTCATTTAATTTTCTATCAAAATTTTCCAAGCACTCTGGGCTTGTATGGCCGAGATATTGCAACAACTGAAACGAACAACAAATAAATTTCTCTTTTCTATTGTACAATATTTTAACCGATAATATTTCAAATTAATTTAACCTAGCTAAAATTATTTTAAATTAATTTAATTACATCGTCTAGCTGATCCAAGTCTGGTGCGGCATTCGTCGTATCAGGCAATATGGTTGGTGGTCTGTGCCTCATGGCTCTTTGGGGAAGATGAGGTTGGAGGTTATTCCCAACTAACAAGCTCTCTGGTTGGATATAGCTCATAGGACCCCACTTGGAAGCATTTGAACTATATCCAGATTCATCTTCTTCACTTGTAACGCTTTCAGCTATTTGCGTTTCAGGAGTTCGGTACAAAATGGAAGCATCCCAACTGGCTTTTCCTGATAAATCTCTCAATAGAACCCGCACTTGTTTGTCAGCCGTGGACAGACCAGCTGTAACACCTCCTCCTGGGAGGTCCAACGAAGGCAATTCAATTAAACTAGCTATTACACTAGGAGTTAGCACAAACAACTGTATATTAGGGGCTGTGAAAATAGTAGCTGAGAGCTCGTCTGAAGTCAAATTTGGAACATCATCGTGTTCAACAACCAAAGAACTCAAACGTGCAGCACCAATCGCCATTGGGAAATGCCCTAAATGAGTGACTAGATGGGCGAGAACAGTTTTTGCGCACAATGTAATAGCTTGTTGACATTGCTGATTTTTTGATGGTGAATTCGTAGGAGACGACTTGTCTAAATTATCGAGTAAAATATTCGGGTCAAAATCTTCTTTGGTGTCAGGTTGTGTTAAGCCTCCAGGGTTTTCTCCTGTTTTTCCTGATATTATTTTATGGAGAGCCTAAAATTTAATATATATTATTATAGTTTAGAATGTGTATTAAATATTATACTTACATTAAATACTAATAATAGGAGGCATGAGCCTCCGCTTTCTCTGTACTCAGACATTTCTAAAAGTCTCGCAGGCCCAAGTTTCATGCACCATTCTCCTAAACATAGTAAAAGGGCTGTCCCTAAAGCTTTGTCATTTTCTCCAGCGGTGGAGCCTAGAGGGGCGTGCACAAATAAAGCGTTGCACAAGGTTCTAATCACAGCATCTCCTAGGCGAGGATATTGAGACCATAGTAACGGAGCATGATCGCATAGTAGGAACAATATGTTGCTGGCTAATTGCGCTATTAGTTTATTGTTGAACTGGAAAAATAATAAAATTTGAATGTGTAACACATCCGTTTTTTAAAGAGGGTACCTTTAATGCAAGCAGAAGGACGTTCATTGCATCGACTACTTTTTTATGAAAAGTTTGGTTGGTAAGTTCACGGTATACAAACATTCCTAAAGCTGATAATGCTACGCATCTGGCCATTCCAGTTGGTTCTCTGCGGCCGGCCCTTAGCAGAATGAGTACGACATGCTCCTTGACATCAGGGCAAGACATAACTTGTAAGTTAGGATCCAGTTGAAGCACAGAAAGCTGACTTAAATCATCTGGAAGACTGAGTAGACCTCCCAATATTGAGACAGCTTCTGTGCGTGGAACACTTGGAGCAAGGTCATTTGAACTAAGAACCGCATTGCAAGCATGCAGTAAGTCTAGAAGCAACAATGAAGATCCAGGAAGTTGAAGTGATAGGAACCGTGGTCCTAAATGTCTTAAAGTAGTATTTATGCCTTTCGATGTACCATTTAATGCTAGAAAAGAATTGCAAAATAATTATAAAATGATAAAAGATTTTATAAAAAAGTAACCTTCAGATTGCGTTTTGCTATTCCTTCGTCTTTTAAACATAATTGCAAGTAATTATTTTTGGAGTTGAAATTTAAATGTCAGATGTTCGAAAACTACTTAAATAATTTTGTGTGGCTATATAACTAAACAGATAGTTATTCCATTGGGTATAGACATGTGTTTTGATATCATTATCTACATGAAAAAAATTCCAAACCATTTTATGAAATTCCTTTTTGAATTCTATTTTATTACAAATATGCTATTTAAAATATTTAAACTATTTTATAATAGAAAATGCTATACATTTTTAAATGTACACATTCCGTTAATGATATTTATATGTATAAAAAAATTAAGTGTGAATGTAAAATTATTAGTAAAAATTACAAGTGTTTACTACTTACTTATATGTAATGATCTATAAAATAAAGGTAAATAAATCCTATGTTGGGTATCAGCATTTAGCATAACGGTACACAACAATTGCAAAGCGTACAGTTTTCCAGCTTCAAAAGCACTTGGAAGTTGCAATGCTCCAAAACACCAAGGCAAAATAAGAGTCAATGGCGGCACCAATTCTGGTTGTGGAGGTGTACTCAGGTTATCAGGTGACACTCCTTGATTTAACTTAATTTTAATTAATGTATCCGTTAATTTTACTAAATACTCGAAAACTTGTGCATGCAGCTTTGGATCTGCAATTTGGTTTACGTCACCAAGACCACCCAGCATTCTTCTCCATAATATAACTGCAACATCCGGTAACCAGCCTCTTATCGATCCACCACAAACGATCCCTCGTTCTCCTGAAATTTCTTGTACGTTGTGATCTGCGGAAAGGACGTCCAATTGAATTGGAGAGTCTTTAATGGATGTGCTTTCTAAGCCGCTTGATGGAGCAGGGCTTGGGGATCTTGTACGGTCAGTCGACTCTGTATCAGGTTGATGGAGATTGTCCAACGAGTGTGATCTTCGGTTTCGAGGCTGAAAATACACGAGTTATATTATTGACAAGAATTTACAAGATAATAAAAAAATTGGAAAGTTGCAGACTTAAAATAAAAATGATTTTTAAACTTGCAGGTAAGCTTCAAATATGTTCTACTTGATCTAATAAATATTTGTAGGAAAAATCGTATTAGTAAAGTAAAAATGAGATAATAAATAAAATAATGAAACGGAAGCAAATGCAGCAGTATAAAGATGTTTTCAAAACACGTGAATGAAATTGTTTTAAATGGTGCTCATTGGGTAACGAAAATGTTTTCACGTAAAAAAATTCATAAGCTTGATTGTCTAATCAAATATAGGTAAAAAACTACATGGAATAGCAATTTGTACTGGGCGAAATGCAGGCATTTAGTACCATAAAACTGCCCCGCACTCCATACTGCTCTAATATACTGTATCTTGGACTTATTGGTGACATAAGGGGGCTCCAAGTGCTGCAAAACCTTGCCATGATGTACAGCTTAAAAAAATATTAGTTAAGACTATTAGATATGTTAAATGCATCTTAAATTTGTTCATAAAGTTAGAAGTGACTATTACAACATGAAGTGAAAAATTTACCATAGCACAACAAAAAAATACCACCAATTTTTAAAGCTCATACTCTTATAATTTAGCATTTATGTGACAAGTACATTATACAATTTCAATCCTATTTATATTTTGTTGATACAACAGCTTTGGCTTTTTGCCAAGGAAATGTTGCTAAATAAGTGTATATGAAATGACAAACATTTGTATATAAAAAGATATCTGTTTGTAATTAATGTTATTAAATTATGACCAATGGTCTCCAGAAAGATACAGTTTTTATAGCCATTTGATTTCATTTGAATCTAAAGTTTTTTGTTTTTGAGATTTCAACATGCTATCTAATACGATGTTGTTCAAATATCTAGTGTCATTTTAGTAGAAACTGTGAATCTTTGGAGAGCATTAGATAAAAGGGATATTACAATAAAGTTAATACACAAAAAAAGATTTTCTTAATAAGTTGTAAATTATACAAAAACATATGTCCTCAAGTATACTGAATTTACCATTCTTCCTTATTTTCATTTTCTCTATTTGCTTTAATTTCTTTCTTTATTAGATTGATTTTATTATTGTTCGCCTTCAATAATTTGAAATCTTTTTATAATGTTTTTATGTGATGCATTTCACCTTTATGTTTTTCACTCCTTAATTGCAGATTCAGAAAAAAAGATTGTATCAAAAGGATCCACATACATAGGAAATGCTTTATACAAAAAGTTTAAAATTTTTCCCAAAACGTCCTTTAAAACCAACTGATCAAAAGATAGAAACCGTCAAATAGGGTATCGTTGAAAAGGTCTTGGAGCTGTAAAGATTGAAAAGCAGGTTCAGAACCTATAAGTTAAATTCTACCTTCATTGAGTAGGGTATCATGAGAAAGGTGTTGAAAGTAAAAAAAACATGTTTCATGTTCTTATGTCCTTTAGATCCCTATCACTGGGAGATCTTGATTAAAGCAAGAAAATCAGGTCCTTAAGTTTTGAAAGGTACTGGGCACTTCAGTAACCTAAGACTTGAAAGCTGGTTTTCAAGTTTATCAAGACCTTTTCAGAGATACCCACTTGATAGGAGTAAATTGGTTAAGATATCCTGACATTTGAAATGCTGAAACTCTGAAAATTAATTTTTATCCAACTGTTTTATTATCAATAGTAATGATATCATAACCGAAGGATTAAAATTCAGTTTGGTGTCGAATTCAAAACCCAAGTATTTTATTGTTTTTGATGATGCTATGTTTCTTGATAGGATGACTGTCTGGTTTTGTCAGCATTTACAGGTAGTCCCTACTCGAAAACCATGCCATCACTTTGTCCAGAAGTGTTTGTAGGTTTTGGATGGTAGGTTAATTGTAGAAGCATGGGAAATTAAAGCTGCCATAATTAAGTTCTGGTTATTTAAATGTTGATTGTTAAGGAAAAGAAGATCGTGGCAATATATGTTATATAGTATGGGTGATGGTGGAGATCCCTGTGGCAAACTTTGTTTTAAATAAAAGGCTCTAGAATGTTGGATTTGGCCTAAGGCAAGAAAGTGAGGTCTATTTTCCAGGATTTTTTTGATATTAATAACAAATACGTAGGGCAATTCAGTTCATTTAGTTTAAATAATAGATGTCTGTGGTAAACTCAGTCGAAGGCTAATGTCCAGAAATGATGCTGCTTCTGATTCCCATTAAACGAGCTAACTGGACGCTGGACATTAAGAGCATGAGTGGATGAATCTTGTGATAATGTAATAGAACATTAATTTTTAGGTAAAGAGTGATCGCAGATTGGTTTCGGAATAATTACAATTTTTTTTCTTCTCCACTATATAAGGAAAATTATATTTTTGATACAGAAGTTATACATTTTAAATATATAGAGGAGAACAAAATAGTTCTGGGAACCCCTCTAATCTAAATGAAATTATTTTATACCAGTTGTTAACTGTTTTGAAATGGTCCTCATCGAAATTTGTTGTAAATATTTCCTCATAATAGTTGGCAAACATTACACTTATCAAGATCATTCTCTAGCTCCAAACCATCTTTAGCTAAAGGCACCTTCTTAATTATTGGTTATTCAAGTTTAAAGTTTATAAATTTTATATACCATATTTTCATCAGTATAAAGTATATAAGGTCAAAAAAAAATCAAATATCAATTCATTTCAATTTAGCACTTGCTGCTGGCATCAAATTCCACAACGGAGTAGAAAGTCCCGCAAAATTGCGTCTCAGTCGTGCTCTAAACAAACTTTGCGAGTCGTTTAATTTCAATTAGTTTCTGTTTTTCAATCCTATAGTAAGATAGGGAGATTTCTGTGCTAGTTCTTGTGTTATAACTGTGCTTATCATATCATTATCTGGTGCTTAGTTTGATGAATGTGTAGCAGAAAAGCAAGTATGTAAATAGATGGGATGGTAAATATAATTAATTCCTTAAAATGTGTTTTGCAGCTTTCTAGATTTTAGCCCACAAGATTATTCTATTATTCACTTGTAGAGCTGCACTAGGATGAAAGTCAACCAGAAATATGTGAATTATGTCCTTGGTAAAAAATTACAAAATGTATGCAATCATTGGCCATTTATCTTATTGATTCTCAAACTCGGGTGACCCATTACCAAAGCCTCATATTTTTGTTTAATGTTTTGTTTCTTAGTTTGTAGATGGAATACCAGCTTTGGAAATTAATCTCGTGTTTTTACATGTTCTGTTTATAAAAAAATAAGGCATAAACTATTTCATTCTCGACTAAGCCATGGTTAATAAGGTCTTTTTTAGTATAAAGTTATTAATATTGCAGTAAAGTGCTTTGTCTGGCCATTGTTTATACCATCCTTTGGCTTGGTTGGTGATGAAGCTAAGTCCTCCAGGTCAAACGTCAGGATGATCTGATCGTTAATTGTTACAGTGTTAGTAAATTCTTGATTTCTGAGTTATTTCTTGCAGTAAGTTATGGGTTTTTTTGTTAAGTGATTTTATTTTAGCATCAGTTTTGTTGAAAGTTTAGCGTATTTAAAGTATATTTTCCAATACCTGTTCTAAATGTTCCCATTCTAAATAAATACTTATTAAAATATCTATTCTTAGTTGTTTCTAATGTATGTGCTACACATCAGTAGTGATATCAACATACCTGTAGAGCAATACATACTCATTGACTGTCATATGTGAACTGACTTCTTTTCATATATTTCATATTTTTTATCTCCATCAATACATACATGGTTCATCTTTACAATTCATTCTCAAAATATACAAAAAAACAATACTTGAACATAATACAATATACACACAAAGTAGTCAAAAATAATACAGTACATATACAAAATAGCTAAACAGTCAAATTTGAACACTTAAAGAAATGATGGAGAAACTCAACTCCTTATACGAGATTTCCAGCATCCTTTGTTGTCGCAGGTTCATACACTAGGGAGTGAGAGAAAAACAATACTTAAAAAAATAATTTTAAGTTTTTAACTATGAATAAATCCACTTTTTTTCCTCTCTGCAAGGAATTTTTAGGCACCAATTGTAATATCCAAATTCATAGCCATCACTACTATTATTTTCGAAAACTATAATGTTTAAATGTTGAATTTTTAAGATTGCAGCATTACTGTAATGTCACAGGAAGGATACGTGCATATTTTATAGGTTTCAAGATTTTTTTCTGAAAGAACTAGTATAAATAGGGAAAGCAAAGACACTCCTATCAATGGATGTGAAAGATGATAAAATATCTTCCACCGGCACGTACTGCATCCTATCTTAAGGACCTTCAACAAAATAGCCTAAGTTGATATGTCTTAATTCTCCTGTGCTTCATGGTTGATGAAAGTTTGCTAGAGCAATGACCAAAACCCGCTAATTTTCATAACCTTCTCTATTAACAAAGTTGCAAAACTAAAACTATATAAGTACTCACCGGTGTTCTAGTTGCAGGTCTCCTCTTAATAGCCAAACTAGTCTCACTATAACTTCTGGTCAATCCAGGACGAATAAGTTTAACCACATGTTGACCATCTGGAACGTTAGAATCTTGTCTCGAGACAGTATTATGCCCAGACTCACTTATGCCACAAGGTGGATTTTCTATTCTTCCAGTTGTCCTTCTAACTCTTTTACTTTTCTGTTCTGCTAATCTATCCAAAGGCAAGTCGGTCAAATCTAAATTGTACACGTGCCTAGCAAGTACCCTTGTCAATGTTTCCAAAGTTTTCTGCCAAAAAAAATGCACATAATATATAAAAAGGATGAGCACTACAAAATGTATAAAATACTTACCGCCCATTCTTTAATCAATTCCTCCCAGCTAGTGAGAGACGTCAAAACATGTAAAAACCTGTCCCATAAATCTCTGGATATCATCACATTCAAGTTAGCTTTAATCCATGTAACTATGAGTGTTTGGAAAATTGCTGGCGCTAACTTCCCTCCCAAACATTGTTGCTTCTTTTTAGGAGGCGTTTCCCCCAGCACTAAAGACGTTATTTGTAATAGTACAAGAAGTAACTGCTCCCTATAATTTCTTATATAAGTAAAACTATAAAAAATAAATTTCAATTTATTCTCACCAGGTATTGCTGTCCATCCTAGTATTCATTACCATATATCTATAAATATTAAGTACTCTTTTGCAAGCATCAGTCTGTTCCTCTAGCAATTGTGGAAAATGAGGATTCACTTCCAGTAAAAAGACATGGGCTGCATGCGTCATAAAAATTTGAAGCATATTCTGAAGTCCGGCTCTCACTAACAAATTTTCTTTATGGATCGCTCCTAAATAAGAATCGTTCCTTAGTCTTCCCGACCTATGCCCCTCAGAACTAGCTTCATCTGTGATTCTAGGGGCATCTTCAGGTGGCTCCAAAATATACGGAGGCACATCAGACATATTAAATTGTATAAGATCTTTGTACATTGCGATTGTCTTTCGTATTGCTAGTGCATGCCCAAAATTTAATAGGAAAGCTTGTCTGTATAACTCATGAATAAAATTTACATTGTCTCTGGAACTGTACAGCACATCTCGAACAATTTGTGCTGCTAACTCTTCATCGCTTGCAGTTTTATGGGTATGAAGAGAAATGGCTGAAATATTTAAAAAAATTAATTTTTAGCTTATAAAATAAAAAAAAAACTTACTTGAATCAAGACTCGGATGTGCAGAATCATTAGCTTCATCTTCGTGAGAAGATGGAGGCCCTTGTATCGTCATATGTGCAGCGGAAACCACAGACGATCCATCAGAATTTTTCTTGGAAATATGCATGTAGCTAATAACCCATTTAATAAGAGAAACTCTACATGCAACAAACTCGCTATCTGCTTCTGGTTTTCTTAATGTCGGTAATTCTACAAAATAAAATTTAACATCCAAGTGTATTCATCATGTGGTTAAACTTACCTAAATTAGGTCTGTACAAAGATGTTTCACAACAAAAATTTGGGCATAACTTTGGCAAATAGTAGATTTTGAACTGCTCCAAAAGGAAATGAAAACATCGATGATGGTGCGACGGTTTATCATGCCATTCAAGCCTCACAACTGTATTAACCATATGCTCCAAAAGTGTTTCCAAAAACATTTTGCTGGGTTGTTCAGGAGGTCTCTCCCCGCCAGAAGGTGGCAGAATTGGCAATAATTCCGTACATAAAACTGGGTTCTGAACGCTTGTGTCATGGAAAACACTACCACAAGCTTTCATTGGAAGAGCAGCTTGACTCGTGAAACCCGGAACCAGCGAAGCAAACATGTTGTGTACATAATCGGGGGCGTTGTCGTTTAAAGCCTGGTACCACATTAAAAAGTATCTTATCGCTTGCCTCCTCAACTTTACAGAGTTTCCGGGGTGCAGTAGTTTGGCCAGAATACGCCCTAAGGAATGTAATTGCCATCTCTTGTGCATAAGTTCGGGAAGAAGGGCCAATACTTGCTCGAGGATCCATAATGCACATTCTAATTCTTCTTTGTGTGCTTTATGAACTATAAAGTAGTAAATAATAAGAATTAGGTGTTTGCATAATTTAACGAGGTAAAATTTATACTTACCTAAATGAAAAGACAACTCTGCAAGCACCAACAAACAAAACAAAGCTTTAGTATTAGTATATAGTACATGTATAGCTAAAGCTGGAACCTTTTATTAGACACACTATTTACAAATTTACATATGTATTTATTTATTTAAATAATTAAAAATTGTTAATAATATTAATGTTTTCGTGTGTGAATTTTGAATATTAATTTATAAAATTAAGTATTTTTGTATAATGTTCTCTGTAAATATGGCAGGAACAACAG
>JAUIMW010000309.1:0-19326 GCA_033557785.1 Enochrus cinctus | reverse complement strand
AGAGAAACAGAAATGCTGCTATATGATATTAAATGGGCCATTTGAATAAGTACTACCAACATTTCGTTTATTTCTAGTCGATTCAAGTCCCATATATTACATTTACTTCGAGATCCACGATATGTAACTATTTAGATCCATTATAAATGACTGCACTGCTATCACAATCAGATCTAGAAGTTGGTTGAGAATTTTACAATAATTTGGACCAAATTCAAAAACCAAAAGAATTAAGAAATTGCAAACTGATCTCCAATCAATAGCGATAATGTCGGGTTCGATAAGTTTTACTAAAAAAAAATAATGCTTGAATACCAGATGTTTAAAACTGATTCATTTATTGTGAAAATGCTCATTCGTTATTATGCACCCTTGATAACAAATGGTTTTAATGTTTCGTTTCTTTCGGTTTAAGTCGCATAAATATTTCCTAAAAATATTATTTCAAGTTAAAAAAGAGTATATAACATTAATGATAAACATATTAGAGATACTCGTAATCAAAACATGCATGGTTGCATACATTTCAAAATGTAGTAGTTATGCAGTTAATAGATATTTATATTCAACAATTCCTAACCTTCTTAAACTATCCAGAATTTCTAAATGGTACATATAGTGACGAATGTGTTCCTTAAACATATCTTTTCTGGGTATAAAAATTATAAACAAAAATACCGATAACTTCATGAATAAATTATTCCATTGCAGTAAGTATAAATGCACTGCTAATTTTAAACGACATTTTCAAATTTACAAAGTCTAACTTTTATGGTTATTTGAATTAAGCTTTTAACTGTTTTAGGGAATTCTTATGTTTTATAAGCTTTCTTTGCCTTCCGATTTACCGTGATCGTAGTTCATTTGTTTAAATGCCCATGAAGGAGTGAGGAATTTCATTCGCCTAAACATCTTTGAGGATGGTCCAAATCGATTTTGGAGTTTATGGTCACAAGAGATGTCTGTTTTGTGAAAAATAGAAATTATTTTTACAAAGACAACATTATTTTTTATTCGTTGTTCCTATATCTATTGTTTATTATAATCGTCAGGGTTATATGTACCGTGTAAACAAAAAAACAGTAAACAAAAGGAAAAAAAATAACTTCTGCAAAGAAACACGATACGTCGATTAATGTGTCAACAATTTAATAATTAAATGTGTACATTAATAACTTAAAGAAAAAATACCAGCTATAAATGTTAAAAACCTACCCATCGAGTAAATTTTCCCCGATTCAACGACACGTTTTCATACCTGCAAAAGAAAAAATACAAATTAAATTACAATATTCGAGTCTTTATGTACGTTAGTTATTGCATTTTTATGGACTAGCATTCCACCTTGAAAGTCATTTGGTTTGAGTCAGCCGCAGTAAATTGTTGTGCTTAACAAAATTAATACGGCATATGTCCGTTTTGTGTAGATGCGATAAAGAACCTGATTTTAAATTTACATCAAAACATACTCATACTCAGATCTGTGTACCACTAAATTAAAAGTAGGACAAATTTTATCTAAACTGCCCGATGTTAATGTGAATATGATACTGGAGATGGGTATTTATCTCAACTACCAACAATTCCGTTAATTTATACGTATTTACGATTAGCCAGGCAACAATCCCAAAAGGACATTAAAATTTCAGGTAGTTGTTGTGACTTAAAACAACCTTTATCGGGCATTTGTAACTAATTTAAGGCGCCCAAAACCATCCAAAAATCATACCTAGTTTGGATTATTAGCTAATAGTTACTGCATTTTATATCTAACGTATATTACATACGCAAGATAATCTCAAGCAAAGAAAAAAATTGACAGCAAATGACAGTGAACAAAAAGCAACGTCAAATCATACATAGGTACATTGAGATACGTATGAGTTATGAAAGTCTATTACTGGTATCTTAACAGACCTGTTCATTTGGTTTATTTACAGCAGGGATGTTTTAATATTCCCCTAAGATGGGTTTTTCGTGTAGCTGGATTCCTCGTGCTCGTTATTAATTGGGCAATAATGCGCCGCGCCGCAGTCTCGTCGTGTTTTATTACCCGACCGCGGGACCGGTAACATTCGCGCCTGTCTTGGTTAGTTTCGGTTTGTCTAACGAGGGTACCAGGATCATTTATCAACAACAACCGCACCACAAAACGAAATAATTGATTTCTCCGCAGCACTATTCGCACACATGTTTCGCCTCCTTAGTGTTTTCAATAAACGTTATTATTTACAATTTTGCTTTTGTTGGGCAACCATAAATCAAAATTTAATAATATTATACGCGATTTATAGTTATTTACATTTCAATTTAAAACAAAAAAACTTTATTATTAAGCACTTTGCAAATACTATTTCCTTATATTTAATTTTTAAAAGTTTATTCTCGGTAATCGATACACTTTTGCATAAAAAATTTACAGATGGAAGTAAAAGAAAACAATGAGGTGCCCAACCAGGGTTATACGGCGGATGATCCATTAATTCTATAGTTTACCTAGAACTATCGCTGTGTCTTTTATGACGTAGCGACCCTGTAGCAAACAATTGTTTTTATCCAATGATTGAAGTTTCTTCTGCACCATTATCAAACTAATGCTAAAAAAACCACCACCAATGTTTCCAGGCCAATTTTAGACGATCTTCTTTTTATTGGTTGGTCAAAAATCAAAATTAAATGATTGTAGCGATGTAATTGCGATAACCCTAGTCGAAAATCGTAATATATCAGCTCAGAGAAATATTCATGAGTAATTGCATTGTTTTAATGAATTTTCAGTTTAGTATAACAAATATCACTTCTACAATACAGTTTTTTCGCCTAGGAATAACACCGTTACCAATAACATAATAAGCACCTAACGTATCTTGGCCCCCAGTTAAACTTTAAATCTTGGGTGCATATTCCCAGCAAGCAAGCAGCAAAGCTGAAATCATGGACATAAAATCATTAGCATAAAAAACGCACCTTTGATCTTTTAACAAAACATGTAACAAATCAATCCAGTTAAAACTTGTCCTGTAGTTGATTTCAAGATATTCAAGCTACCTTTAGAAGCAGTGTTATCTATTATATGCAAATTTAAGGGTACTATGAGATTGTACTGTGTACTAGACAAATTAAAAAATTCCTCGTGGAAGGATTTTATCAAAAATCAGAATGACATGGACAACAAGTGGAAGACTGATTATTCTCCAAGCATCAAAAAATATGAATGTGTGAGACACTATACCACCCTCTGCTTATTTCTAATAATATCGTCTTTATTATAATATATAGTATCTATTAAAAATACCTAAAATACACTATGAGTCAGTGAAAGAAAGTATTTTTTATTGGTACATGCTCTGTCACAAATAGATAAAAATATATTTTAAAAAAATTAAGAAGTAATTTTCTTTCTCATAATACTTCTACGTCTATGAGGTACGCCCCTTTAATTTTGTATAACACTAATTTTCGTGTAAGAATGGGTTGCCAGCTAACAGTCTGGTTTTTGGATCGTACAAATTTATGTGGGTTTAAGTTAATTATATAACGTGAGAATACAGCGACAATTTTTTTTATTTGTGCTTAATACATATTTTGTATGGATTCGTTATATTTAAATAGTTTTATAGTGTATAAAATGTGTATATATAAATTAAAATAGTACCTATACCTAGATATATTCTATAATTTATAAATCAAACTTATAAAATATATCAGGTTAGAATTAGAATGTAAAAAAAGTTCTTTGCATTTCATGTAGAAACAATAATGTAAAATGCAAAACGAATTTTTTAATTAAATTATTTTAAAGTATCTCAACAATGATTACATTGCTTTGATCTTTACATATGTGGTACATTAAATCATTAAAATTAATATGCATTTATAACATATTCTGTTAAGATGTGCAACAGCTTGAAATCTTATATAAATCAATCTAACTATTCTTGCCTATCATTATTGACTAGTTATAAATAAAGCAAAACTAATTCTTGCTTTGCACAAAGCGATAATATAATTATTCATGACGGTGTATAAGGACATTAGTCGTGAATTTATTCAAATGCAAGTTTTTATTGGAAAATACATAAATTGATCTTAACACAACAATAACTTCCTTAAATAAATAAAGATATAGAGTACTTAACGTAATATAATAAACTTAATATATCAAGCTTTCTTTGCTATTTCTATTAAATATTCATGTAAAAGGCATGAAAAATTACACAAGGCGGATTGATATAAAATAGAGCTACATATCTATCAGCAGTATCATTAAAAGGTGCGACATATTGCTCCGATTATCTAGGATCTTGAATTAATTGTTATTGCAAATTACTTTTGTACTTAGTCGCCTTGATTTTTTACCATTACTTTATATATATTGTTAGACCATTACAAGCTTATAATATGACAGTGATTTAATCCTGCATCTTAATGTCGACGTTATTTGGTCTGTGCCGGTGTTCATAAAGATATTATAAGATCACGATTTGCAATAAAACCATTCTTATTGAATGTTCCCTAGGTTGCGACATTTAATTAAATTTCTATGGCTTGACGCTAAAAAATGTTCTTTTGTAATGTAAAGTATGTTAGAATTCACACCTTCCTTTTTATAGCAATTTTTATACTATAACCCAGCTGCATTCCACCGAAACAACAATATATCCAAACGAATAAGGTTGTAAAGCCATAATACTAAAAGTTATGCCATATGCAACAATTAAGTCTGTGAATATAATTTACTTTGCTATAATATCCATAATTTAAACAAAATGATGTTTTTTTTTAATTGTGATTCTATTCGTGTAACCATTTTATACATACAAAGTAATTTTACAAATTTACAAAAATAAAGGGTTTCTGTCTTACCCGATCGTTAAAATCACTTATTGTGCAACCCCTAAATTCTAAATCGCTGTTCAATCGTCATTCATAATTTATCGTTAAGTAAATTTCAAGTCGTAAGTTGTTAAAAATATAATTTTTTCAAGTTTTTCTTTAAAAGGTTTTACTTGTACAAGATTACAAGACTGGAGAATAGTATAAGACAAGGGCGTGATACTCTCCAGTGATTTCAACGAGAGATCAGATAGAAAACCTGGCGTTTACGTAAAAAACGCAGTCCAAGTAACAGTTTTTTATGAGTACCGCCGACTCGGTCTATTCTTAGCTGAATCGAGTACCGTCGGAGAGCCGATGGTGAGGGACGAGCGGGCAGTACGAGTCCGTGGCCTTGTGCAAGCAACTGCAGTCAAGCGGCTAGCTGCGAACGGTACGGACGCGGCATGCTACTAGAAGTTCACTCATATGTTTACAATGGTGTAGTTGTTAGTGCTATGCGATATGGGCACCACAGTGGTGTGTGCAGTGCTCTTCGGTACTATCTTCGGGGTGCTGGCGGCATCTCTCAGCAAAACGTTACGATATCAAGCTCCAGATGAATGCAAGTGGGTTGTTGTGGATAGCGGCATCGACGACGATGTGGCGCTTGTGTGCCGGTTGCGCACTATCAACAGCGAACTGGAGAATACCAATTTTAGTGTAATTCAACCCCAACATACTGTGCGTTTAAGACTGGAATGTAGTGATGCGTTGTTTTTTCAAAGTTCCTTAAGTGCTGGAAGTTTCAAGCCACTGGTTGAACTTCGAGAACTCTCAATCGAGTATTGTAAAATAGGAAACTTGTCCGATGGAGCTTTTAGAGGACTGAAAGAATTGCGCAATCTAACAGTGCGTACACATAATACAGATTGGTCCGCAATGACTTTAGAAGTGTCACCGAAAGCATTTACGGACGAACTAAGACTGTTAGAACGTTTAGATTTGGGAGAAAATAACATGTGGAGTTTGCCGGAGGGTGTGTTGTGCCCGCTATACTCGTTGGAAGTTTTAAATTTAACACGTAATAGGTTACGCGAAATATCAAGTTTCAAGTTTGCACAAAATCCGTCGGAAAGGTGTGGTTCAAGTTTACGACTGCTGGACCTTTCTCGCAACAACATAGAGCGCCTTCCTTCAAGTCAATTATCGGGGTTATCGAGATTGCAAAAATTGTATCTTCAAGGAAATGGTTTGATGCATCTCGCAGATCGAGCCCTCGAAGGTCTAGTCGGACTAAATGTTTTAAAATTATCAGACAATCGTCTAGTCAGCTTGCCACCAGAATTATTTGCAGACACTCACGAAATAAAAGAAATGTATTTGCAAAATAACTCCATAAACGTGCTAGCTCCTGGGCTTTTTAGCGAGCTAACTCAACTTTTAGTGCTCGATTTATCGTACAACGAATTAACTGCGGATTGGATAAACACTGCAACATTTGCTGGCCTTGTTAGATTAGTGGTATTAGATATATCGCATAATAGACTAACAAAGCTGGAACAATCTGTTTTTAGAGACTTGTATAGTTTACAAATTTTAAGACTGAATGACAATTTCTTGGAAACTATACCAGAGAATACCTTCTCTGCTTTGTACAATCTGCATACGCTTATCATATCAAATAATAAACTAGCTAAAATAGATAGTGATACCTTTAATGGGTTACTTGGCTTGCATCTTCTATCATTAGATAAAAATCGCATATCATCCATTCATCCAGAAGCACTCAGAAACTGTTCGACATTAAAAGATTTACATCTCAATGACAACAAATTTTTTCAAGTTCCAGACGTACTTTCGTCTTTACCCATGTTGACAACATTAGATTTAGGGGAAAATCATATAGACACAATAACCAACGAAACATTCCGAGATTTAAAACATGTTTATGGGCTACGCTTAACCGAAAACAATATAGGAAATATAACAAATGGAGTTTTCGACAACATGTCTGCACTCAAAATTTTAAATTTGTCACGCAATAAGATACAATACGTTGCTCCAGGTGCATTCGACAACAATGAAAACCTCCAAGCTATCCGACTAGACGGTAATTATTTAACAAGAATAGATTCGTTGTTTGCTAAATTACCAAGTTTAGTTTGGTTAAATATTTCTGACAATCAGCTTAAATGGTTCGATTACGCACTAATACCAACTGGACTTCAATGGCTGGATATTCATGCTAATCAGATCGAAGAACTGGGAAATTACTTCGAGATAGAATCTACATTGTCACTAAGTACATTCGATGCAAGCGCCAATAAATTAACAGAAATAACTGGTAGTGCAATTCCAAACAGCGTAGAAGTTCTTTTCTTAAATGATAATTTAATATCAAAAGTACAATCATATACTTTTTTCAAGAAACCTAATTTAACGAGAGTTGATTTATTTGGAAACAAAATAACAAGATTAGATCCAAATTCTCTCAGGATATCAGCTGTACCGATGGACAAACCTTTGCCAGAATTTTACATAGGTGGAAACCCGTATCAATGTGATTGTACAATGGAGTGGCTTCAAAAAGTTAACGCCGGAAACAGAGCTAGAACCCAACCGAAATTAGTGGATTTGGAAAGTATATACTGTCAATTGTTATACAACAGAGGAAGAACATACGTGCCATTAGTTGAAGCTGCCCCGTATCAATTTTTATGTACGTATCAAACACATTGTTTCGCTTTATGTCACTGCTGTGATTTTGATGCTTGTGACTGCGAAATGACTTGTCCTAAAGGTTGTACGTGTTATCATGATCAGTCTTGGTCGGCTAATGTTGTAGATTGCTCTTCAAGTGGTTACGTCGAAAAATTACCTGAACAAATACCGATGGATTCCACGCAATTATATTTAGATGGCAATGACCTTCGTGGTTTGTCTAGCCACGCTTTCATTGGCCGTAAAAAATTAAAAATTTTATTTTTGAATAATTCAAATATAGATACAATTCAAAATAGAACATTTAATGGACTTAAAGAACTAGAAGTGCTACATTTAGACGAAAATAGATTGGGTGCTTTAAATGGATACGAATTCGATGGCTTAGAAAGTTTGCGAGAAGTATTTTTGCAACACAACAGAATAACGTACGTAGAAAATAATACTTTTGCAACATTGCGAAAACTAAAAGTGATACGCTTAGACCACAACAGACTGGTAGACTATAGTGTTTGGCATTTTCCGTCAGCTTTAATTGAAGTTACGTTGGCTTATAATCCATGGAGTTGTGACTGTGAATTTACTGAACGTTTACGTGAATGGATTGTCCGAGGTGATGTAGTTTTAGATTCTGCGAGTATCCGGTGTGTTTTCAATACAACAGAATTGGATTACTACAGTGAAAGTATTTACAGTGACAATCCTGAGGTGGGCTTCTTCGTAACTCAAGAGAACGGTACTAGTTGCACAGGCGCAGCGAATATAGATAACAGTATAAATGGCAATTTGACCGCGACGAAAACCATCATAAAACGACAGGTAATTCAAGATTACCTCCTATTGCTAGTAATTACTCTGACTGTGTTTGCGGTCATTGTAATATCTACGTTACTGTTGTTTATATTCAGACAGGAAGTTCGCGTGTGGTTCCATTCAAAGTTTGGTGTCCGACTGTTTCACAGATCAGCAGATTTAGATCGAGATGATCGCGATAAACTATTTGATGCATTCGTGAGTTATAGTTCTAAAGACGAGGCGTGGGTCGCGGAGGTATTGGCACCAGCTTTAGAACCCAATTATAAACTATGTTTGCATTATAGAGACTTTCCCGTTGGTGCTTTTCTCGCTGATACAATCGTCCAAGCGGTCGAGTCTTCGCGCAGGACTATAATGATTTTATCAGAAAATTTCATCAAGTCTGAATGGTGCAGATTTGAATTTAAATCTGCCCACCATCAAGTGCTACGAGACCGGCGAAGAAGACTGATAGTAGTGCTCTTAGGTGAAGTTCCGCAAAAAGATTTAGATCCAGATATTAGATTGTATTTGAAAACAAACGTTTACCTACAGTGGGGTGACAAACTATTTTGGGAAAAGTTAAAGTTCGCACTGCCCGACATTCCGAATAACCACTGCAGACGAGGTTCAGCAAGAGGGCCTCACGTTCATCACCACGTACATCGGCATGGTGGAAGAACACCGGCACCTAACGCAACGAGTGGCGGAACACCAAGAACCGTGGCCATCCACATCTAGTGTAAGTGATCCTATAAAAAATTGTCAGCAAATTGTGATACTACGTAATATGGACTGTGAGTGCAATGGTGAGTGTGCGAAGTTGTGATAGAAGTCGCGAGGGTCGATGAATGTGCGAGTGTTGATTTGTATGATTGGACCCTCGGACTGCTCGAGCCCATACTGAACAGCGGCTGGAGTACTTAGAAATTTTCTGTAAATATGAACTTGTATAGCTAAGTATACCAGATAATTTGTATAAACGTCGAATTGTAAATATTTATATATATTTTTATAATTTTCGAATATTTATTTTGTTAAAAAGTTTTAAAATTATTCTTTTCTCTGTGCAAAAATAACACATGAAAATAGTATCTGTATTTAATTCCTGGTTATTTAAAAATACGCTATAACATAACTGCAAACTGGCATTTATAGTAGCTCTGATTGTAAACAGATAAATAAAAGACTATTGATATTAATAATTTTGTTTTATTTTTAATTCATATAATGTGTTTTTAATCTTAGATGCAATTATTATATCAATATTAAATAACACCAATATAAATATTGATTGTTTTTTCAATATTAAAAATGTTTTTGCGTATATAATTGTATTGTTGTAAAATGAAAAAAATTGAAATATTCACTAATTTAGAATTTAGAAAGATGATCTTGTGTAATCTTCCAAATTTTTAGCTTTGAAAACGTCTCGGTTTACCGTATTCTCAGGCTTGCATTCTGATTAGTGGAAGCAGGTAAGTAAATTTGTTGATATTAAATTTCGAAAAATATTTGAGGAGAAAAACTAAGTGCCTCAGCTCTATAATTGCACACCACCTAGTAAATGACTAAAACAAAAAATATATAATTCGAAATGAATGCTTTGCAAAACATATTAGGCTTCCTTGCCAAACGAATAACTCTGGTACCCATCATCTGATCTTACATAGATATTAACAATTCTCCATATTTCAAATATTTTTCAACGATATATGGTATATAATAAACTTTGAATGTGTAATTTCCAAAAACCTTATTTAATTGATTTACGACTAATGCGACTATGAAACAATAACATAAACGTATTAATCAATTAATATTAAAACTAAAACTGATTGCATACCAATAAATAAGAATATTAAAATCTCTTGACAATTAATCAAGAACACTAAAAATAGAAAATCTAATGAAATCTATAGCCATAAAATTATAATTACAGCCAATCTTATCAAATCCATTTTCCATTTATTTTAATCGAAAATTTTATGTGATCATAAATTTGCTCGAATTTTATTCCAAATGATTACTATTTTATTACACTTTAATTTTTAAAAGGTTGATATCAAAGAGTTGGAGCCATAAAAAATTTATAATTTTATGTAAAATATTGATTGTCTATAAATATGATTTACTTCAATGTAAATATTTTCATTAAAAATACAATGCATTTGTGAATTAAATTTTATCTATACTAATAAGGCTATAAATGTGTTTTTTGACTCGTCGTAAAATCATAACATTTAAAAGAGATATGCATCATCACATAAATTTCGTAAATTGGCGTTAACACTGTAATATATTCAAACTTAAATTCTGTATATTTAAAACATGAGATATATCGTTTCAATCAGGAGATACGTACTTTTGCGAAGTGTAGTTTCTAATAATATATTCAGAGAAATCTGTAAATGTGCATAATTTATTATATTTTATAGCATTTTTTTATCTTTTAAGTGTTTATCATTATAGTGCTATGTCGCTAAATGTTTCCATGCAGGTGCAATATGATTATTTTTATTACATTCATATAAATATTGCAAGAAATGTTGAAATTTATTTGAATTTTAAAATTATTAGGTGGTAACCCAATTTTTATTTTATTTAGTTTAAGTAACCAATTTTTCAACGTAATTTAAGGCAATTTAAAGTAATTGGGCGAAATGAAACTATGCATATTCTAGATAATAAAGAAATATTAACGGTCAATTAATAAAGTTTTATAAAATGCAGTGTTCAATTTTCAAAACCAGTTAAAAGTTCAAAAAGTTTGATAGATATATAGTTCCAAGAAAGCCGATAAAGCAATTATTAAACTTTTGCAATAAAGCACATTGATCTTAATTATATTAGCTGGAGCAAGATAGGATTGCATATAAAATCTACTTCGGTATTGATAATGTAAATTAAACTTCATTTTTGAGACGACTTTTCGAGGAGATAACATGAATCTGAACTTACCTTCCGACCACTTTCATGTTATTATCGACTGTAATATTGATCTCATTTCAGAGAGGAAGTAAATTTGTTTATGTGCTGGTAAGTTCGTAACTAATTTCAAAACACAATCGTTTCATGGCTATATAATTTTATCTGTTAAGAATATGCAATTGGAATTACTGAGAATATGATACAAAAGCAATAAAAGACAACCAACATTTTAACGAGACTGGATGATCTACGTATTTTGTGATTCTTCTTTAAGCCAGCTCGTCATAAAGGCCAAGATCGTGAAAGCTTCTCACACAATACGCTTGGTCGATCAATGACATTATAGTGTTCGAAATAATTATAAGGCTGCAACAAGATCATGCTACGTTCTTGTTGCTCTACCAAAGTGTTTGTATAAGAAATATCCGAGGCAATACTAAATATCATCTTTTATTGAAGCGAGACCCGCACATGATATTTATGCTGTCCTTGTATGAAGTCTTGAGGAAAAATGGCTTCTCATATAACAGGCATCACGTCGAGATCTTCTAATTAGGTTTTAAATGTAATTAATAATCCTCTCGCAAGTTATAGGAGCACGGCTTTTGTTGGGAATTTAATAAATAACTATACGTATCCGTTAGCGTTTTCTTTTAAAAATGACACCATACCAACATAGTAATTTATTGAACCTGACTTGCGAAAATTTATTTATTGAAAATGGTAAGCAGACTAGGTCTTTCATCAGTTACTCTGCAAGTAATTACAACTAATTTTAAAATGTCATACATTTTTGTTTTGTCTCGAGAAAACAAATTACTTATATAAATTATAAAAAATTAAGGTAGCAACCATTTTCTTGGCCTTTTACAAAAATGTTTTCAGAGAATAATTTTAGACGAAATATAACGTAATGATAAAAATAATATATTAGCCCTTTTACAAATACAGACCAACCGAAAGATAAACATTTTTTTATTCAGGGGACCTAAAAACGCAAAAAGCTGGGTCGAAAATTTTCATAATAACTAGACTTAAATAAAAAGCGCAAATCACAGATATAATTTTTTTATTGAAAATTATAAAGATGTCTTATTGGCTATTGAAAACATTATTTCTTAATACTTGTTCAATACATAGTACAAATTCATTCGTATTAATAACTTTACGGGTCGTATCGACAGGTTTTGATTGATTTTTGTCAAGAACTATTGTTGGTTTCATACAGTTACCTTCAAAATTAATGTATAGAGTTAGATACGGTTATTCAAACAAGTTATTACGTTAGATTGTTTGTAGGCAAACGTCCATGGTGAATAGGACAAAAATTGATGGATATACTGACCTTCCTCCTATATTTTTGTTTGGGCGTCCGTCGCACGATTCATTACCAGAAAAAGCCTAACACTTTTAAGAATTTGTCAGTAATTAATGATCACGCAACGATTTTTGCGCTCGTTGTCAAAGTAACGATTGTTATTAAACAGTTTTTTCAACGCCCATCAGGCATCTTACCTTTAATGAGGTAGCTTATTTCTAGTTACATGCAAGAATGTTTATTATAGTGAAAAAAACACCTAGTGACAAACACACCTATTATAGTAATTAGTCCTCGGCCAATTCCTTTCGACAAGTAAGTATGCAGCTTACAGAAGTAACAGGAACTATCAAAGTTGTTTGGAGTACTAACTAGATATATCATGGAGTTAACGACAACTAGCGAAAAGCAGGTTTACATCCTTTTCGCAAAATTGAAACGTAACTGTTTCAAATATAACACCATCTATTAAGATGCAATAAAATACCGTAAATGTTAAGTACGTGCTCTCGATATAAATGCAAAATTACTAAATAATTACTCCTTTCTATAGACATTATTCATATAGAATTCCGTTTATTGCTTAGGTATTATAGAGTACAATGATTTACGAAGTATGAAAATTATACAGGAAACGCTTCAAATGCAAAACTTAAAAAAATAAGTCGGTTAAGTGCACATCTCAATACATATTTGAGATATTTAATACATATATATTTTTATTTAAAGACAAAAAACTGAGGACCACCTTTATTAATAACCCTTCGCCATTTATTCATTTTTAATAAAAAATTCTACATAATGTAATTCATACATTAATTTGTAGTTGTAATTGTTTATAATTTCCTTCATATTACTATAATATGTAATTCACTTTGTGTCTTTAGTTGAAAACTTTAAAAAGAACTAAAATGTTTATAAATAAATTTGATATTGTAATTGATTAAAAATTTATAAATATTTCCTTCATACTACTATAATATTATATTTAATTTAAAATAAAATAACTATTTTGATTTTACATTTGTTTTTAATTTTTTATCGATTTTTCCTTTACATTACTATGTAAGGTGTTCACTTCTACGTTTTAATAGTGCGTTTGTAAGTTAATTTGTTTATAATTGCTTATCATTTTTATCTATTTCTTTTTCCAGTTGATATTTTTAGTTAAAAAAATTAAAAAGCTTTCAAAACTAAGTTTATATATTGATTTTTGTTATAATTTTTATCAATATTTCCTACATGTAATTCACATAATGTTTATTATTTGCTAACAAAATTTCTTTCATATTACTATGATACACAACATCACTCAATAGGTAATATCTACCTATTTGGAGTTATGTTCATGATTAATTCAAATAATATTAAAAATTTAAGTAATTTTCTTTTCTCATTAAATATAATTTGTTACTGGCAAATTCTCATTTATTTAGAGCATATGTGGACTAGCAGTTATTAGAATTGTTTTTAGTATCTCTTTTGCCCATGTCTTACGACAAAATTTCGCTTATATTGATCTTTTAAATTTTGTACAACAATAAATATAAAACAAAAGGAATTTAAACGAGAAATAGAATCTAATAATTTGCACGTGTGATATTCTCTGTGCATTTATTAACGGTATACATTTTGCGGAAGTACGGAGACTTCATGGTCGGTCGATCGTGCACCAATCTACCGACATTGTGCAAAAGATGGGGTCTCGCTTGGTATTGCAACCTCTAAGGAATATATTTATATAAAACACACAACCATTGTCTGATAAGTGCAAGACTATGCTTGAACTATAGCAGCTCGAATCCAGCACAAATTATAATTTCATTATCATTTCCAACTATCACTCGGACTTGTAAGCTGCGTAATGGAACAATGAAAGAATTCTCGTAAAGTTAGATTAAAATCGGTGTTTGTTATACAAGACATGAAAGATTCATTAGTGATAATGCGTTTAATTATAGAAGTTAGGAAAAATGGTAATTCACTTTTCTTTTTGCCAGTGAACAGTCGACACCATCGCAAAGATAACTAGTATATCTACACTAAAGTTTCTATACGACGAGCAGTATGTGCGATGAAAATATAGTTTCTATTGTTTTTAGACAACCATGGCATGTAGGCGGCTGAATTTTTTAAAAATGTTTTGCTTTTATATATCGATTATTTTAAACGTTCCACACTTTTAATACGAAATGTTACAAAATAAAAGTGACCAAAGGAGTAAAAAAATTAATGGTGCGTAAAATTCAAGTTCACTATCAATTTTCATTAAAATTTATGAAAACAGAAGTAAGTCTTTTTACTCTAAGAATGATTTCCATGGAAAACTGTAGGCAGTAACAAATGTTTTACATTTTACATCAATTCAAATATTATCGTTAATATATACCGCCCTATTGAAGGGAACACAAAAAAGGAATAGTAAATAAAATCTTTGCCGAAAGTAACCAAATATATAATTACGCACATCTATGTACAAACAAAGCGCATAATGTTTAGTACTTTGAATCTTTCGATATTCATGTAAATTGTAACTTAATACTGGCATTCAGTGGAAGCATCTGCACACTTTGACATCTGCGGTATTGTCACCTGCCATTGAACGTACATTTTACGAGAGTGCGAAATTCAATGCTCAGACTTTGAAATTGTATCCAGTAACGCGGTGAGATAAAATGAGTCGGCCAATTGCGTTTTAATCCCTATAAATATTTTACATAAGCCGCACTGCATCCCGTACGTTATCTAACAAATGTTGGTTTAAGATATCTCATTTTTGCGGGTGATTACATAATCAAATCATTATAGGATATATTTATTCTCTCACAATTAATTTTTTTATATTTTGCTTATCAGCGCAGTCCTAAATATCTAGTAATTCTCAATATATTTTTTAGTTGGGAATTAAACAGTGAAGTGAGAAGCGAGATTTATGATATTTAACTTTACAGATCTATCAATCCCAAATAACTGCTAATTTAAATTCTATCAAACATATAAATTACCTCCAGTCACCTGACGTTGTACAAGAATATTTTTACGAAGGTATGTTTAATCTGTGTTCAGACTTCAAACGTGTTTTCTACTTTTCTTTTTTGTTAATTTATCTCTAATATATGCAAAGTTTCAATGCTTGCCTTTCTTTGTTTTATTTGTTATAAACATATTATTAAAAAAGATGAAAATAAGACGAAGGCGTAATATAGATTGCATTATTTGTAGTCAACTTTCCTTATAAGTTATAAGGAATACCTTTAAAATACAATTAGTAAAGTAAGAGCATAAAGTAGCTCTAATGAAAGCTACAGTTAAGCATAGATGTATATTTATTAGCGGTCACAAAACACTAAGTGAAATATTAATATGCAGCTGAAGGTATGTGCAAGAAGTGATTCAGATCAGCAATAACTTGTAATGTAACAAGTAATAAAAGCAATATGGATGATTTCCTATGAGTACTAATGCAATTTATATTTAAATTATGTTGTTAAGTCAGCTGTCTGTGAGCTTTAAATAAACTTTTAAGGAATAATGAACGAAAGAGCATCGTATCTTTAAAGTACAAAAATGAGTAATTATTATTTTTTTGTATCAATTATTAATTAATTTTCATATTCATCTATGCAATTTTACAAAACTATTAATATAAACAAATCAATGAAAGTTTTAATATAAAATATGCGCACATAGGTTGAAAATAATACGCAAGGAAAAAAGACATAAAATAAACGTAATAAAACGTCACGTACTCTGGAAATCATGGCCATCAAATCGATCGGCGGTATTCGAACATTGGAAAATGATGATTCTTGCAAAACGTCTGTTTTAGTTGTAACGCGTATTCTTGTTTTAGCAACCTCCATGTACGCTGTGATGTGGCGGTTAAGAGTAATGAGCCGTTAAGGGTTAAGGATCATGTCAGGATTATAATGTAAGAACGGTACTTCGCCGAAAACATATTTATAACTTGCTATATTATTTTCAATACTTATTCGTGCAGTTTTTAAGCAATGTGGTACTATGTCAGAAAATATAGCAATATAAATCATTTCATTTTTAATTAAAAAGTGATAGACTGTTGAAATTTATGTAGCATTTATATTCAAAAATGTTATATATTGCTTCATTTGCGTAAGATTTACTGTTGAAACTGTAAATAAGAAGCTAGTTAATGGTGATAAGGACAGTTAATTAAACAATGAAAATATCCGTGGAACAATTATTGCTAGATCTATTGTTCGCGGTACTAAATAGGATAATAGAGTTTCATATCTTTAATAACTAGTTAGACTTAAAAGTTATGCAAATTCGCTTCTAAATATTCACAAAATCTTGTTGTTTGTACAAGGAGGTCTATTGTGTGATGATCATACCTTGGTCAGGTATGATGTAGATAGTAGCAACAATACGCATGTAGTAATTAGAATTCCTTCATTCGTTTCAAAAACGGTTTTTTGATCTAAAAATGAATTCAATCGAATTTATACAAGTAAATAATCAAAAACTAATTGCTTGGATAATCCACTTAACCACCTACACATAACAGTGTTTTCTCATTACATTTCAGAGGCAAAACTAAGATGTATGTAAAAGGCAATTTAGAGATATACTGCCTTGTTGATCGACTAGCTTATTTGCATAAAGAACGAAACGAATTTTGTAATTGTGAATACAGAGCTCCTATTCCATATTCCAATTACATATAAAGCTTTTGAACACATTGTTCGAGATAAAACAAAAAATGTTCATTTCATGCCCTCCCTTTGACTTTTCAAACTTAATGATTCACTTAGCTTCGCATTTCATTGTTGTAGTATCGATCAAGTCATTTCAGTATATTGCCACTGAGACATATTAAACAAATAATAAACATATAATAAATTATAAAAGAATCAATATAAAACAAATTTTTTGCCTTTGTATATGAAGTTCAAGATTACTTATATATATAAATAAACGTAGGATTCCCTGGTAGGAATCATTACATATAAGAGCAGAAATTAAAATTATTGCTAACGGAATCGTGCGCTGCAATTAACACAAGCCTAGTTATGGCATTTGCCTATATCTAGAAGATTAGCGGGTACATACGCGGTTTGAAATATGATTACTAGCAAGTTATCCGCAATGCAAAGGGTTTGCTGTAAAGTTTTCTTTTATATTATTTTGTGTTATTCTTAATACAAGCTAAGGTAAACTAAAGTGTTTCTTCTGATAAAATATTTGAATTTAAATTACGAAGCTTAAATGATCGCATGTATCCTGTTCATTTTAATTCTTTGGTTTTTGGAATTTAAGACGTCACTTTATTTAGATATTGAATATTGTTGAAGCATGGAACCCCTGACATTAGAGATATGATATTACAAAAATGTGCTTTAAAATTATTAACAGCAAAACTGTTACAATGTAAACAGTGAAGGTGTAAAAGCCCACACACAAACACTTTTTGGCGCTCCTAAGGCAACACGCAAAAATTTAAATTGAGTGCACTATAAATATTTTAAGTATAGCTTTGCGACAGTAATAAAAATTACACCCTCGTCCTATAAATTGCTTAGGAGGTGAAAACTTTAAATGTGCAAAATAAACCGACCGAATATTCCGAAAAAGTTAAATGATTCATGCAGCATTCGAGTTTTTATAACTTTTTTACGGCGTTCGTGGACGTAACACGAAGAACGTCGATACGAAGTTTCAATCAAGACGCAGTAAAAAATTCCAAACATGAAAGTCAAAAGTTATTTACGGTCCGTAGGTGAGAAACTCATCTCGTAACCATTATGATTGCACGCATGCTATAAATAAGGGCAGCTCGGGCTGTAAATGACACAAGAGCAGTAAAGGCGCATCCATACGCCTAAGGTTATGAAAAGATATTATAGGTCAAGCTTCCAATTATAGATCCAATAAAGTTCCCAGATTTGGTGCTTAACAATCATATTTATGATTCTTTTTCAATGTTGTGCGTTTGAAAATAATGAGTAAACTATACGACAATCATATTAACTGTAATTTCAAAACAAGCACGGAATATTACGATAAGTATGGCAATTGATCTCAAGGTGTAATTGTAAGTGCCATAAAAACGCATAATTAAGCAAACCTTTGCGACTTGAGATATGAATGTAATTTATCATAACTGTACATTTAATTAATTATTTTCCTTCATTTTCTGTTTCAACTAACAACTTTGCCATTTGTAAACATAAAAATTGCGTTACGGCACTTCCTCAAGTTTAATAAATGATGCAAAAACTTCACTCGTATATAGAAATATGACATTTAATTTCAATTTATATACCGGTTATACGGTGCAAGATCGGGACGAAACATTATTAATTACAATTGCATACGCTATTGGAATTTAACTACTTTTACGACATGAGAGTAATGCTGTGGTATTTATATTTTTGTACATTGTTTGTTGTTTTTGTTCACAAAACTTCTATACGATTTTAAGCAAACGGTATATTCACATATATATATTATTAATAAATATTTTTCGCTAACTTGCAGGTAAATTGTTTTTATAACATCTATATAGGTATTTTCCAGGAACTCATATTAGTTGTTCTCTTATACTGATTTGAATATTCACTAGAGAATGTACAAGTACATAAAAAATAAAACGACTATGCTCTTTGGCGCTAAAACTATGTTTTGAATGGTTCAAAGGCGATGGAGGCAACCAGTGACGAAGCTTTTAAAACGATGATGCCACGTTGGCCAAAAACACACGA
>JAUIMW010000308.1:0-19331 GCA_033557785.1 Enochrus cinctus | reverse complement strand
AAGACAAATTGAATAATGTGCAATTAGAGTCAATTGGCCAAATAAGTGACGTAAAAAAATCATATTGAGCTGGTTACTTTTGAACACAGTTAAGTTCTTCTCTATACGGCGTAGAGCAGTCAGAATTGGCTTCTCGGAAAGCTGGCAATCTGAACATCTCTATGATGCTCCCCCACGACAGTACACACCCTTGGGTCTTTCTCTAAAACTATTTAAATTTAAGAAAAAGTAAAAAACATGCCTTGTGCAATTCAAAACAAAAAAAATGTGATTTCCGGAAAAACCGGAAGTTGACAACTTGTTACCACCATACCAAAAAAATGCATTTATTCGTCAAAAATTTTGTTCTACAACTTAGTCATTTACTGTTTACATAATAGAGAAAGTATACCCATTTCAAACAATTTACTTTTGAATAACAAATATTTGTCAAATGAATTAGCATACCAAATATTACAATATCATCATTCACAATATTTGTATAATAATTGAATCAATAACATTTTATCATTAAAAATTTCATAGAATACTATCAGTAATCATCTATTACGAGTGTTGACCAATTTAAGTGCAAACACATTTTTTTCCGACATAAATATTAGTAATAATTGATGGAAGATTTTTTTTAATACCTGTAATAAAGATAACAAATATATAATTTATGGCGGCAAATTTAGAAACATCCTGTATTAGTTGCGTCATCTTTAAACTGTCAGATTTTGAGGTTAATTTACCTGCGTGGCTGTCACACGTAGTATTCCTACGAATTTTTCCCTATTCAAATTTAAATTTCAAATATATATTGCTCTATCCAGTGAATAGTAAGTTATTATTTGTTTTATAAAAATTACGAAATTGTTTTTCCTTAAGTCAATATTTACTGCATTTTTAATTCTAATCTAATCTGAGATTAATTATTTTCTATAAATATAGGCACTCCTATTTTTTCGTTATAGTGCAATAAATTGCAGCATTAAATATTTGTCTTTTATCATTTTAAGAAAATGTCAAAGAGAGCTCAACCACCCTGGAAACTTTTTGTTAAGAACGAACCGGAATTAAAAGTTTACAACAGTTTAACCCGACAGAAAGAAGCTTTTATTCCCGCAAATGGACGGAGAGTTACATGGTACAGTTGTGGACCAACTGTGTATGATGCCTCCCATATGGGTCATGCTAGGTAAATATATTACTTGTCAAATTTCTTCACGCACATATTTTTGCGATAACCACTTTGTGAAATAAAAATATAATACTTCATTCCAGATCATACATAACATTTGATATATTACGGAGAGTTTTACAAGACTATTTCGGATATGATGTTTTATATGTTATGAACATAACCGACATCGATGATAAAATTATTAAAAGGGCCAGGCAGAATTACCTATTTGAAAAGTACGTTAATGAACAGCATTCTTTAGAAGTTGTATTAAGTGATGCTAAACAGGTATACATTGATTAAGCTATTAAAAACAGATTTTTTTCAATGATAAATCGTTTTAGGTAATGGAAAGATTTTCTGAAAATGCAAAAAAAACTACAGATCCCGACAAGAAACAAATGTATGAAAAATTGTTAAGTCGGTAAGTTTACAAACAAAGTTGTATGAAAATAACTCTGTTGTAATGCTATGCATTTTAAGGCTAACAACTGCAGTAGAAATTTTGGAAACGGCAGTTAAAAGTGGAGACTCTGGCAAAGTTGAAGAAGCAAAAGAGTATTTCATTAAGGAATGCAAAGACCCCCTTTCCGACTGGTTAGACAGCAAGTTCGGGGCTACCGTTTCGGACAATGCTATTTTTAGTAAACTCCCAGCGTACTGGGAAAGCGAATTTCATAAAGATATGGATGCTCTGAATGTTCTTAGACCTGATGTATTAACTAGAGTAAGCGAATACATCCCAGAAATTATCGAATACATTAAAAAAATTATCGATAACGGCTTAGGATATGAAGCTAATGGATCCGTATACTTTGACGTAGCCACCTTCGACAAACGTGAAAAGCACCACTATGCCAAGTTAGTACCAGAAGCTTACGGGGATACTAGCAGTTTACAAGAAGGTGAAGGTGATCTTACAACGGCTGAACAACAAAGTGAAAAACGTTCCGTTATAGACTTTGCTCTGTGGAAAAAAAGCAAAGCCGGAGAACCAGCTTGGGAATCGCCATGGGGTCTGGGAAGACCTGGCTGGCATATCGAATGCTCGGCTATGGCGTCCGCTATTTGCGGACCTAATCTAGATATTCATACAGGCGGAGTTGATTTGAAATTTCCTCACCATGATAATGAAATAGCGCAAAGTGAGGCTCACTTTGGATCATCAGAATGGGTGAAATATTTTCTCCATTCTGGCCATTTAACAATAGCGGGTTGTAAAATGTCAAAATCTTTGAAAAATTTTATTACTATTCAGGAAGCTCTTTCAAAGTACACTGCCAGGCAACTAAGATTTGCATTTTTACTACATTCTTGGAGAGATACTCTTGATTACAGTGTAAATACTATGGAAATTGCCATACAATACGAAAAACTATTTAACGTAAGTATTTGAATCTCAAATGATAATGTAAGTTTAATGCCTTTTAACGCAGGAATTCTTCCTAAATGTAAAAGATGTTACAAGAGGCACAGGCCAAGCCACTACAAACAACACTTTTAGTAAATGGGAAACTCCAGAATTAGAATTAAATAACAAATTTATTAAATCTCAGGGAGATGTTCATGAAGCATTATGTGGTAAGTTTGATTTGTATGTAGTGGTAAGTGCATAAAATGATTTTTTTTTTCAGATAACATTGATACAAGATCTACATTAGAAACATTAAGAGAACTGGTTTTTGCCAGTAATTTGTACTTAAGAGACAGAAAACCTTTGAATACACTCCTTTTGTATAATATCGCCAGTTATATCACACGGCTATTAAAAATATTTGGAACTATTAGCGACAGCTCTCAAATAGGATTCCCTGTATCAACTTCCAATAGCGCAAATGTAAGAACATAATTTCTACACAAATGTTTCCAATTTAAAAATTTAATTAATTTTAGAGCGAAGAAATTTTGATACCTTATTTAAGTATTCTTGCCGAATTTAGAGAAAATGTAAGGACTCAAGCAAGAACATTAAAAGCAACGGAAATTCTCAAGGAATGTGACAAATTAAGGGATGATGTTTTGCCTAATGTGGGTGTGAGATTGGAAGACCGTGAAGGTATGTGTTCTTTTACATAATGCAAATATATTCTTTAACATAATTTTTAACAGGTGAACCAAGTGCAGTAAAATTGGTTGATCGCGATACTTTGATGAAAGAAAGGGAAGCCAAACGTCAATTGGAACTTATGAAGCAAGCAGAAAAAGAAAAGAAAAAACTTGAACAGCAAGCGGCGCAAGCTGCCAAAGATGCTCAAAGAAAAATTCCCCCAACTGAAATGTTTAAATCTGAAACTGATAAATATTCTAAATTTGATGATAAGGTAAGTTAACAGAGTTTTAATATGAATAATATGATAATTTATTTTATAATTGTAGGGTCTTCCCACGCATGACCATGAAGGAAAGGAAATTAGTAAAGGACAGTTGAAAAAATTACAAAAACTTCAGCAAGCACAAGAAAAGAGATATCAAGAATACTTACAATCTGAACAAGCATCATGAATTGCAGATAAATAATGTCCTGATACATTTTTCGGAATTTATTTATTACATAAACACGTAAATCAAACAGTTAAAAATATTTTTGTATTTTTTAATATAAGCTAAAATAGAAAGTCCATGTCATTCAACTATTTAATGAAAACTGCATTTAGAGTTTAACCTCTATTAAATTATATTTTGTGTGTTATTTAGCTTATTAAAAACATTAAATCTTAAAATTAAATGGTATTTTGTATAACTACCCATCGTTTGCCGAGTTAAAGAAAAATCAAATACAAAAAAAATTCAATATTTATATTTAATTGTACAGTCTGAAAAATTATAAACATTTTAAAAATTTAATTGATTTACATGGAGACAACTTTACATAATGTACCAATTTAAAAATATAAATTGAACTAACAGATCATATAATTGATCCATATACACTAAATCTTAATAATAATCAGCATTAAAATAAGAATCAATACAAAAAGAGTTCTAATATTAGGAAACAATATAAAAAAGCACTTACAGAAGAATTCACTTATAAGTGGGGTGTTATCATTCACTGTTTAGGCAACACAAATTCATTTTTCGATCAATCTTTTAGAATTTTTGTCAAAATTAAAAACAATTCGTAAAAAAACATTACATGTTGTTTTGAGCTGATCTGAAAAGTGTTTTTAAAAATATGATATCACTTCACCCAATTTGAATTCCACAGTATGCATTATAGAAATAACTAAAAATCGATACTTGTATCTATGGAAACACAATTAGTTTATATTTTATTATAAAAAAATGTGGAGATAGGCCATTTAATAGTACAAGATAGCAAAATTTATATAAAATTTGTTAGTAACAGCTGCTAAATCAGGTATCGTTTTACTGGCCCTTAATAATCCAAAACATTTATCAAAATTTACCTCTATACAAACTCCACGAACAAGGAACTTTGAAATGTATAAAAAATATCTCTTTCCATAGGTACGCACAACGCATTGATGCAAACCCTCAAAAGTTTTTATTGTGCTCTCTTAAAAAAGCATTAATAAATTTTAATGCAAAAACAAGATCACCTTAAAAATTACCTTTCTAAATTTAAATTAAAAAAAAATCAGTAATTGAATAAAATATTAGCTTTTAAAATGAACATTGTTTCTGCTTATAATACAAATATTTGACAAAAACACACAGTCATTATTTATATATATAATTTTTATGATTTCTTTGTGAAAAAACAAGAACAACCTATTTGTAAATGAAAGGGAGATGCAACTATATTTGTGAACTAAATCTTGGCCTCGGCAATTCTCCAAAGATAGCTTCACCATGAACACTTCGTGCCAATGCTTTTATGCTAGCTGCTATATCCACATTTTCCAGATCTTCGTCAAGCTGTCGAAAAAATTTTATTAATGAAAATATATTTCATAATAAACTATAATTGGTGATAACTTATAATTAAGTTTCATTTAAATTTGAGAGGAAAAAACATTTATCAAATAGATTATAAAAAATTAAAATTACCAAATCATCACTATCTTCATTGGCGTGACTTCTATTTACTGATAGAAAAGATGGTATGTTAATTGGTAGTGATTTTGCAATTGAATTATTAGAATTAGTTCGTTGTCTATTAATTTGAACACCATTATCTTCTCTTGGTGCTTCTAAAAAAATTTAAAATACATATAAAATATAGTTTGGTGTACTTGGAATAAAATAAATTACCTTCATTTTCAGCCCCTGAGTCTTCTTCTTCTGAATGAGAATGGGAATGTGGCTGATTGTTACCATAAACAACATCCATATCCTCCATTTCAAAGACATCTTCTGGCATATAGTCCTGTTGCTTTTTAGAAGTTTGACGCATGATTGGTTTGGGTTTAGATGCTACCGCTGAAGGAACAACCTAAAACATTATACGCAGTTTGTCTATTAATACTTACGTTTAATAAAATTAACTTACTGTTGTCATTTCTTCTTTCCAGTTGGCATTTGATGGCAAATCTACTTTCTCATTGTTTTCTTGCTCCAGCAATTGCTGTTGTCTATCTTCGATAAATCTCCTAATAAAAAAAATCAATTAAAATTTAACTAAAACATTTCTAAATAACTTACATTTTCATAGCTTCCAAAAAATGTTGTTCCAATTCAACAATATCATCAACGAGAGCATTTTGCATTTCTGCGTAGTTTGTTATTCTCTCTTCGCAAAGTTTTCTTTCCCTTTCCTTAAACTGATGAAATTGCCTAATGAAGTTGCCTTCTTTACATTTCAACTCTGCCAGCACACCTAAAAAAATTAAACTGAATAAAAACTTGATTCATTATCAACAATTTGTCGGATTCTTACAAGGATGCACTTCTTTCAATTTGGTCTTATCAATTTTTTCAGGTAAAACAATATTAAAACATTTCGAATACTCTTTACTGCTCTTCAGTTCTTTTATTTTTGGAAATGTCTGAAACAATTTAAATATGTCACTTATTTATTTTCTAATATGCTTGCTGTCGTCATTTAAAAATATAAAATGTTTTATTGTCCTAAAAATATAATACCAAATTTATTCATGTAATTTTATTAAATTTTAAAAAAGTCAGTTAAAATGAAATTAATTAGATTATCCAATATACATATTTGTGATTGATGTAGTTGATAAAAAATCACACTACTAAAAGGTAATAAAAGAAAGTAATAAACGATAAAGTGAAATTACAAATCAGTATCCACTCTAATAAAGTTCATCTTAAATTTTTTTCTAATATGAAATATCTTATTATGTATAGAAACTTCATTGTTCCTCCAAAAGGAAGTCCTAGAAGATTTATTAGAGTTTTTCATTAGATCTAAACAGCTTTTAACACCTTCTGCTTGAATTCTATATATGGTATATGGATGGTAATTATTAGGGTTATTTTTGTCTTTATTAAATTTTAATATAGAACAAATGATGGATTGTTTTTCAAGGAAAATTCCAGTTCATCTATATTGGTTCTACTAGTAAAAATAGGCATAAAAAGCTAGAAAAGTAGTCAGGGAAAAAGGGAGCACAGTAAACAACTTTTTAGCTATTGGTTTGGTAATGTCAGAAGTCATGTCTATTTCAATAACAAATTTATTAGATATGTCAATAATGTTATATATCAAATTATACTAAGGTTCAAGCATGTTAAATAAGTTGGCTAACATGAGTCAAAATAAAAGGTTTAAGTTTACTTGTACAAAAAAGGCAATATGGCATTTTAAATATGTCTTAGAAGCCCATAAAAACAGTAAAGCTGGGTTAGAAGAAATAAGCATAATGTTTAAAAATATAAAATTAAAATTTGTGAAGCCACTCACTGTATACATAATGCAAGAAAATTACATTAAATTCAACAGGACGTTAGTTTAACTGTATAAATTAAAAATATAACACGAAAAAATAAAAAATTTTTTTTGCTCATTGGAATAGTAAATGCAGGTGTTTAAATATATCAAAAAGAATAATCTAATTATGATGTTTAGAATGCAATCAGGGAAAGTTAAATTTAATGCTGACAAAAATATTTTAATTTCAATTATTTTAATTTTCAATTTTTCATTACTCTAAAAGTCTTAACCAGCTTTATTGATTCCATTCAATTAATGATTTTATGCAATTTAATTTAATAAAATATTGGTGGCTTTCTACCAGAGGTGGTAATGTGGTGCAAATATGCAGTAATAGATAACTAATGCACTGCCAGAAATGTTCACGTTAATGGAATTAATTGCGCAAGGAGGAAATAATCTGTTTAAAATTGAATGGTACTTGAATCAATAAAGTCGGAAAACATTTAAAGTTATAAACCTGAAGGTAGAACAATTGATATCAGTGTTAAATTTAAGGTAATTCTTTTTGCCTAATTTAATGAACTCAATTTCCTCTTAGACTAATTCGGAAAACATTGATGTGATTTGAACAAATTTTGTCGAGATAACTTAAGTATATTTTATCAAAATGCATTGACAATTACAAAAATTACAAGAGAAAAATTACATAATATGCATTACATAATTTTTTAGTTCAAAATATTGGCAATCGGCTTCTACACATTTCGCCCATCTTTCACATAATTTATGAATACCATGCCAGAAAAACCGGTTATCTTTTGCTGGAAAACATTCATTGAGTTATTTTCCAACTTCCTGAAATCACTGAAGTGCTGCTCTATGAGGGTGTACCCCATTGATGTGAAGAGAAGTCAGATGCATATGCATATGAGGCGAATTTGTCAAGAATGGAGAAAGCAAATGACTATCACAAGAACTAATGGGAGAACATTTATTTGTTACTGAAGAGAATGCAAAGAGGATAATAAGAAACCTCAAGTGGGATTTAAGGTTAACATTTTTTGATTCAAGATTGAAATGTAAGGATATACTTCTGTTGTCGTATTATTGGTATACTGAAATGGGATCAATTCAAATAGTGGGACGAGAGACTGGTATTACTCCATTGTGCCTTGGCTCCAGACTTTTAGAGATGTGCAAAATATTTTTTGGCACACCCTCAACAAATTGGTAGATAAGCAACGTTAGTGGAAATAGATGAAAGCTGTATCTCAAAACGCAAATATAATTAAAATAAGTCGTATAGTTCGGCATAACCAATGGATTTTTGGAGGACTAGTAAATAGTGCAAATCATTAATTTTTGGTGTTGGATGTTTTGCTTACACTGATTCAAAATATGATTGTTAAAGGAAGAACAATTATGTTGGACTTGTGGACTGCATATGAGGGTATTAAGACGAAATGTGGCACAAAGTATTTGAAGATAGAAATGTATTTTTCAATTTTTAGAAACTGGTATCAGAATTATACTCATTACAACATTAAGAAACAACTGTTGTATATGGTGGGTACACATGGAGAGAGAATTGTAAAATTTTAAATTCTTGTATACCACGAGTTAAACCTAGAGGTTCTTAATAGATATGTATAATTCTTTAAGCATAAGAGTTCTTTATTATATTTCTGTTTTGGTGATTTATCCTGATTCACTTACTCTTTTAAATCACCAGTAATATAATAACAAAAACATGTTTATACTCTTTAGTATTTACAAAAAAAAAACAAGTTTTAATCCTTCTTGAAGTTACCAACTCCTCTTATGCAAATAACTGTTTTTATAATGGTATTTCTTAAGCATTAAGTTACATTTTTTTCTTATTGTAACTTACATTTTGTAATCTAAATCTTTTTTTACAGAATATACTACTATATTCTAAATATTTACTGGTTGAGCTACTATCAGTTACTCATGGTTGCAATATTTTCCTTATGTTTGACCAATCTTACTATGATACTTCAAAAATAGTTTTTTTTTTTACAATAAGTTGATTTTTATTAGCATTTTAATTTACACAAGAAGGGTGACAAGAAGGAAAGTCTTTACTACAAGGAGATAGCACTACTGATCACAATGATGAAGATATTGGAACAAAAAATAAAACTTAGACTTGAACAACAATCATGGGAAGAGGAGTAGAGGGACTTTAGCAAAGAACGGAGTATACAGGACTATATATTTAGCATAAAACAAGTTATCGAAAGGAAACGAACTTTAATTATCTAGGTGTAGAAATATCATATGATGCGAAACAAGAACTAGGGATAAACAAAAGAATTGAAAGTACCATCAAGTTGTACTACAACCTAAACCAGATAGTTATAAGTAGAAAAACAATATAAAAAAAAACAAAAATCAATGTATGCAAGGTACTCTTTAGACCAATACTTTTTTTGGATGGGAACCTGGACACTAACAAGACCTTATAAATGCAAAGTCTAAGCCATTGAGGACATCACAACCCAAAAGAATATTGTTTAATAGAAGGAAGTTAGATAGTAAGTTCATATACAGAGAATGAAGACTGAATGACAAGTGAAAAAAGTATGCCAATGCAAACTGACAGGTAGACGAGAAAGAGGAAGACCTAGACAAACATGGGACGAGGAACGAGAAATTTATGCCTATGGAGACAGACATATGAATAAAACAGCCTGTTAATAATAAATATGTATTTTTAATATAAGTTTATTATTTTTGTCAACATATTTTTGTCTGTTTTCAAATTGGAGATCAAGTTCAATAAATGAGTACCATTCTAATACAAAAAAGGGTAAAATTTCTGACAAAGAGGTTGGAGTAGCACTAATTAGAAATGTAAACACAAAGGGGCGTAGAACAATTTTGGAATGTAAATACTTAAAAGAAGTGTTGACTGTATAGACAGTGAAGTTGTGAAGTTTACACTTGCACACTAAATTACCTGCAATCTTGCATTGTTGAAATGAAGTTTATAGTTACGAAGTAAATTTGGCTGAAGGAACTAGTTACATATCAACTAATACAAAGATGATAAGAAATCTATGGAAGATGAGTTCTCACATCTGAATGTAATTGAAAAGTATGTTATTGATGTAAAGCGCAGGCTTGATAAACTTGAGAGGGAAAATGAAATGTTGAAGGAGAATAGAATAAGGATGAAAAATGAGTAGAAATCAGTGGTGCAGGGTGTGAATGAGTGTAAGAACCTGGCAGAGAGAACACAGACATAGCATGATAAAAGTCGCTTTGAAAATCTGGAGGTGCATGGTTATCTCAAGGCTAGGGACGAAAGTTTAAACAAGGTTGTTTTAAAAATTTCAAAACTGATAGGAATTCTTGCCACCGCAAGCAACATACAAATTGTACTTAGAGTGCAGTCTACAGTGCCGAAAATTAGATCTATCATAGTTATGTAACTTTAGAAATCAGTTTACTTCCGCTTCTAAAACATGGTATGATTCTTCTCAAGGATATGGATCCCTTTTTTGCCAATAAGGTTTCAGTTGTGTATGTCAATGAACACTTAACTAGAAGAAAGAAGATTATTTTGACGTGATCTAGAAAATTTGCTAAAGTGAATAGTATTAAATACGTGTGGGTTAAAGAAGCTAATACATTCGTAAGAAAGGAGAATAACTCTAAAGTGTATATTATTAATTCAACAGCAGATGTTTATATGAGTGAATTCCATAAATAGCGACTTGGATGCTTGTACTCAGCGGTCGAGCTATAAAATTTTTGTATGTTTACATGCTTGCTCTTATTGCGGGAGTTAAAATATGTTTCCATTTGTTTCGTGTAATTTTGCGGATGTTTATTAATGTTATAATAAAGGATATAATTTACTTTAACATCAATGAAAAGGTTAACTTATTCAATATTCTATTAAGACAGTTGTTTGATGTTCACATACCATTAAAAACTTATAATATAACGACGCTCCATGCATCTTGGTTGACCGATAATTTAAAATATATGATGCAGCTTCGGGATGAAGCTTTGCGAAAATTTAAATGCACTAAAAACCTGAGCATTAGAGATACTATAAATCTATTGGGAAATTCACTAACTTAAGTGTTAAAAATTAAAAGAAGGACTATTTCAATCATGTTGCCTCTGAAAAAAATATATTGGAGGGGTTCAGAAGGTTAATTTTTTGAACTTGTAGGATAGCTCGTTTACTGATTTTACCATGTATTGCGATCAGAGTTGCTATGTTTACCATATACGCTCGTCTTATGGTCAGATTTAAAATTCGACCGCATGAGCCTTGGGAGTTTGTTCTAGCAGTTGCGCCGAATTGCCCGATATTCGAACCTGATAAAATTAACAAATAGGGTTCGGACGCTCGTACTTTAATTTCTGACTTTTTATCGGATAGATTTCAAAAAGTTCAGATTGCTGATGATGGGGTTGCTAACCCGATAAATATGGGATTGGAACATAAAGAACAAATTCCAAAACAAATCAGTGAGCGACACTGCAACAACTGATACTCTGAAAGGTGTTCCGAAATAGAAAAGCTATCATCTATACAGTCTGGATGTAAATACAGAAACGAATAATATAATTATCTAGAGGAAAAAGGCATCAAAGGTGAAAATGCAAGCCGCCTTTTTTATGTAGTTTTGATAAGCTTTTTTATTGCTTTTATCTAACTCTAGTTGTTATTCTCTTTTTAGTTCTACGTACGTCTGCAGATACTCAAAGCTTTTTGTAGCTAATATCTTTTTTCCATTGTGTTTAGATTCTTCGAGTTCCACCCAATGTGTGTTGTTTTATTACTGGATCTAACACTTTTCTTAGAGAAATCTTGAGTTAAACTGTTTGTCAGAATTTCGTGAAATACTTTGTAGGTGTGCCCTGTGTTTTTTTCAGTATAGGTTAAAAGTTGTGGTGTAGTACGGTGGTAATTCTTTATGGCTTCCCTGTAGCACATCGATATTGTAGTCTCCTGCCACGAGTATCCTGCTTGTTGCATAATCCTCTTTTATTTGCTATATAAGTTTTGTTAAATTGTTTATAAAGAATTCCTCTGTACTGGCCAGGGGTCTATATACTGCTATAACTATCATGTTGATTTCTGGCAGGAGACTCCACATGTCTCTGTTTATTTTTCAGAAGAAAAATCTTGTGTCGAAATGGGCTTCCTTTTTATTTTCTCCTTGACCAGTATTAGTACTCCACCATATATGAAAGATTTCCTGCAGAAGGAAGCTCGTACTCTGTATTCTAGTATATTAGCCGAAGAATTTTTTCGGCAAGCCAATGTTCTGTTATCGCTATGAGGTTAAAGTCTGTTGTTTTTGTTAATTGTTGGATCCTATTTATTTTGTTGGTGAGAGATTGAATGTTTAGGTTCAGGATGCCGAAGTTGACCCTTTATTTTTTTCACCTTTGATTGTTCCTTCCATGCCTTGACAGTTTGTCATATTAGTTATTTTTTGCCTTGAGAACTCGGGTCTATCGGAAAATTTGCGGAGTTGTTTGAATTTTGTGGGAAACGGTATCGTCTTACTACAATGCCTTTTGGCTAAGTTAGTGGGCCCATTAGCACATCCAATAGATCAAAATTAGCTCCTAGTCGGAAAGCTCTCTTTCTTCCCTTTGTTGGTAGCTCAGTTACATCTTCCAACTTTACCTTTGATTGATTGACTTTCAGGTATTTTTTAATCATTTCTGTGCTTACTGTGTCTATATGGTCTCCTAGGTATACCCAAGCTCTTTTAGAGGGCGACAGGAGTTCTTGTAGATTTTCTGTTGCTTCACCGACTATCATTTTGCCTCTGTTTCTTATAGTTCTTCTGGTAACATCACTTCATTTTTCTGTTTTTTTTTTTGGTTTCTTCATTGACCATATCAGACTTTTTAATATTGATATAATTCTTTTGCACCTTATTTTTGCTCTCAGCATCTTTACTTTTTGATTTCTGTAGTACTCTTATGTGTTTTTCTGTGTTTGTCTGCTCATCTTCATCTTGGTTGAGTTTAGATTCTATTTGTTTACATCCTAGATTCCTTCCCAATTGTTGAGCTTCATTAAATATTGTAATAAGTCAATTAAACAGTTTTTTGTTTGTATTAACTCATGCTCCTTTTATTGTTTCCTCTTTGGCTATTAGTAGCTTCTTATAAAGTTCATTCGGCTCGTTTGCAACTTCACTTTTTTCACAACGTGTTGTTTGCCTTATTGCAGCTCTTGAAAGTTGGAGTGGTGTTGTTAGTTACCACCATCTTTGACTCAATTATTTATTACAGATCGATAAGAATGACCCTGAATTTTTTGCATTACGGTGTCATAAATAAAAGCTAATAATTGCTAGAACTATCATCACATCTCAAGTGAACCTGCATTTAAATTGGACAAAGAAGGCCCAAAGACATGACCTATGTCTTAAGCTATATCTCTTTAAAAAGTTATTACTCAGTAACAATATGTATTAACTGATTTGTTATCTTGTAAATATAACAGAATTCAGCGCAAGCTCATTGAATATGTAGTCATTTAAAATGTGTATAAATTACAATTTTATATTCTTTACTTTGAATGTTACGTATACGTGTATATTTACATTTCAACCATTAATATTACTGCGCACATGTCAAAAAAAAATTCTAAGAAATAAATGTGTTTTTCTACATAAAATGTACACAATGAATTAAGCAATGTTTACATTTTATTAAACCACAAATCATGCATTACAAAATTAACTTGTCAAGGTCAAACAATTTTACATTAAAATTAAAATTTTCAATGTAAATTGTTCTATTATAAAGAGAAGAGATATAGTGTTGTAAAGCGGTATATAGGTTTCAAAGAAAGGATACTTACTACTAACGACGTTGGAAATAGTGCCCAGTATGGTCCTTTGTATTTGTTAATAGCGTGCGTTTCCATATTACAATTTATACATCTATACACTTGCCAGTCACCAACAAGTCTTTTATCTTCCATGAGGAGTTGTTGCACTTTAATTTCAGGTAGCTTTGTACATTTGTAATGATCCTGAAATGCCAAGAACGGAGAATTATAATATATCTTTGCGGTTATGTTCTAGAAGATGTAATAAAATGTGATGTATAATAAATATTTACGTACTAATCTAAAAAAGGGATCTCGGGCTTCTTCAACTTTTAATTGGTATGGTTCATAATCAGTAACCTTCAGAAAGTCACCTGTTTCACACTCAATCATTATATTTAAACAATTGCAAGACAACATTTTGAGGGTGAAGGTATCACAAAAAAATAAAACCAATTTGTAGTTCACAACACAATATACATAATCCTATATTATTATCCTTGTTTCGTGTACGAACGGATTAAAAAATCACTTCCCAAATAGTTCCCAAGTTGTTCCACTAGTAAAAAAATACAGCTGTTAACAGAGGACACCACTTGACACCACCAGTTCTGTTCGGTGTATTGTTTACGAATATTTCTTTCGTCCAATTAACTCTCCTCTTTGTTCTTATGGTTTACTCGTACGTTAACTACAATTTATTCTACTTTTGACTGTGAATAAAACGTAAAGAAAAAAATGTCACTTAAATATTACAATTTTATTCAATAAACAAAGCGAAACTGATATTCCAGCAGTACTTACACGCACGAATTTTGAAGCACTTTATCCTAAGGTCACCTAATTTTTTATCGTCCGCCAGGAACGATAAAAGAATTACCTATCAAAAACAATATTTAATGTCTACGCTTTAAATAATACAATAACATTTTACAGATTCTTAACATATATATTTATTATAACCTTTTTTTAAGTTTATATGAAATGGTTTATTGTTAGATAAACAAATATATGAAAATACATAAAAAAATGTGAGAATTTAATATCATTCTTTGGTTTGTCATGTGAAGCAACGCGCATATTTTATTGAACTATGCTTTGTCAAATTATAACGGATGTATCATATGAGCTGTTTTTAAATATAAGTAACTGACTGGGTGCCTAATAAATTGATTGCCTCGGATAACGAAGGCAATTGGTTTCTAAAAAAAAATGTGTTCAGTTTGTAGATAAATTTTTGTGATATGTCAAATCTGGAATGAAATAACGATTCTAAGTCAGCGACCAAAGGAACCTATCGGTTGATGTGAAATTTTCAGAATATTGTACTCAATTTATTTTGCGCCAATAACTTTACTACTAAAGGTTATATGTACAATTGCGTTTGTACTGGCGATGCAAAATGTCAGTTTATTTTAAAGTAACTCTTCTAACCCATTGAAAGTTGAAATATTCTCCTTATGGTATTCACCGTGTATATCTCGTATGTAAGGTTATCCTGCAGAATCTGTCACCGAATGCGACGTTGCCAAATCTTTGACGTTTCGTTCGTATAGTTAGTTGCCTTTAGATTTCGCAAACTAAGCACTCAAATATTACACTTATCATAATAGAACATAATGTACAAAACTTTAAGCTGATGTACAAAACTTCAATTGCATAATATATAGCACAAAATTAAATTAAAAATTCTTGCTTTTCAAATAAATGTGAATGTTAAATTTTGTTCATAATAATTATTTGCTGAATACTCGATTGATTATAATTATTTCAAATAAAATGGCAATTTTACGATGTTCCTGTCTAACTCCGACCAAAGCCGCTAAAGTAAGTAACGAAATAGTAGCTGAATCGCTGACAACGTCGCAGATTGTAACCAATGAAAGAACGTGAGTCTGCAATCGTCCCAAATCAACATGGGTGCTAAGAATCTACGAAATCTTTGACAATATTTCCCAAAAACTCAGGCTACCACAGTTACAACACCAGAAGGGGCCCAGATTTAATAATTCCATACCATAGAGTTAGAAAGGTGCAATACTCTACGAACTATCTTACAATAAAACTGTACAACAAGCTCCCACAAGACATTTTATTGTAATTAAAATAGAAATCCCCACATGAACTTCAATTTTAATTTTGTGTTATTCAAATAGCGGTCGTCGTATTTTCATTCTTAATTTTTTTAAAAGATAATAAAAAAATATAATAAATCATTGTTCTTAAAGTAGATCATTCTGTAAATGATGTCACATATCAAAGAACGACGCCCTGTATATCCAGTGGAAAATGCATTATTGAAACCAACCCGTTATATAAATCAAGATAATCGGTGAATCACAGTCGAGTCTCTCTAAATACTAGGGCACCCTATATATAAAATTTAAATTTTTAGTAACACTCGGGTGTCAAGTGCATAAAGATTACTTAAATTTACCTCAATCTTTTAAAAGGCATCTCAAAGATATAGAAATAATACAACATAAATAATGTTCAACGGCTTGCCCATGTCTAAGATTTATTAATTTCGTTAAAACTAAAACTGTTTTTGGGCATAATTTAATTTATAACGATTGTACGGAGTACTTGGTTAACTGTTTACTTACGTGACGGGGAAAAATCCGATTTTTTACCATCCACTCAGAGCGTTGGGGAGGTAAATTTTCAAACCATCCGCCGGGCGCTCCCTTAAGGCGTATGTATGCCAAATATGAAAGTTCGAAAATTGTTGCGAATGTGGAGGAAAATAAAAAAGGGTGTTTTTCAACCTCTAGTTTTGAAACTGTAAAAAATAGCCATTCAGTCGTTTTTCACTCGACATTCGGTGATGAAACAAATAAAAAAAATTTACCCCGGTCTAAAAAAAAAAAAAGTTTTTTTTTTGAGTGCCGGGGATGCGGGGGGTAAAAAACATCATTGTTCTGTTATAAACCATATTTATATACATTTTTTTTAATTTCGATAATAAAATAGTTGTGGAAACAACTTCTGCTCTAAATTAATATACTCGGTATATACATATACAACATGACACGTTTAAATTATTGAAGTAGACCTATATTTAGTATACAAGTTCTGTTCGATTTGGAGAATTACCCTTCTACGCCAGACCTCGGTCCCGTCTCGTATGAGGACTACTGTTAATGTTCCTAAAAATTTAAGCACTATAAATCAGTGGTGTATATTCCTCTTGTTATATATATTGTGGCTACCAAAAATTATTCACAAAAATAATTCAAAATTTTAAGTACATTTAACTTGATATTGGGTGTTCATAATTATTTAAATATTTATGGCTGGACAGCCAAGGATGATAACTGTCATTTCCAACATAACCTAAAATACACGTATTTGTCACATGTGTCACATGGTGAAAATCAGGACAGTTTAGTTAAATAATTGTGTACAATTATGGAGTACGTTTCTACGCAAGGAGATGTACGAAACGAGCAAAGACAAATGTACGTAATTGTATATGTTGCTCTCTAATTAAGATAACATAAATATAGCTCTGTATCATTCATTGACCACACATTATACTAACGTATATGTAAATTTTTTGTTATTGCAGATTATGTTGTGAATGCGGAATTGTGATTGAACCGAACCCTTCCAATATGTGCGTTGGTTGTCTGCGGTCTCACATTGATATAACTGAAGGCATTCCGAAGCAGGCTACTCTGCACTTCTGCCGAGGATGCGAAAGATATCTTCAACCTCCTGCTGAATGGATACATTGTCCATTAGAATCCAGAGAACTTTTGTCGCTATGTCTTAAAAAGTTAAAAGGCTTAAACAGAGTAAAACTAATTGATGCTGCTTTTGTATGGACGGAACCGCATTCTAAAAGATTAAAGGTATATGGTCTCATACCAGTTGTAAAAATAGATTTTTTAAAAATCATTTCAGGTGAAATTAACAGTACATGGCGAAGTTATTGGAGGAACTGTATTAGAACAAGTTTTTATTGTTGAGTATATGGTTAATCATCAGATGTGCGATGAGTGCCACAGAAGTGAGGCACAGGATTATTGGCGTGCCCTTGTTCAAGTTAGACAAAAAGCCGAAAATAAAAAGACATTTTACTATTTGGAACAACTTATTTTGAAGTATAAAGCTCACGAGAACACTTTGGGAATAAAGCCTATACATGGTAAATCACTAACATTTGTTTTTTATATTGAGATTAAAATGTTTTTTTTTTGCAGAGGGATTGGATTTCTTCTATGTAAATGAATCGCATGCAAGAAAAATGGTAGATTTTCTAGTTGCTATGCTTCCTTGCAGATATCAACACTCAAAAAAATTAATTTCTCATGACATACACAGCAACACATACAATTACAAGTTTACATTTTCTGTAGAGATTGTACCAGTATCAAAAGATAGTGTTGTTTGTTTACCTAAGAAGTTAACACAGCAATTGGGAGGGATATCACCAATATGTCTTGTGTATAGAGTTACAAATTCTTTGCATCTAATAGATCCTTCAACATCACAAAGTAATTATCTTATTTTGAATGGGTATTTTCAATAAACTAATAAAAACATTATTTTTCTCAGTTGCTGAAGTCAATGGCGTAACTTATTGGCGACAACCATTCACAAGTATTTGCAATCCAAAGCAATTAGTGGAGTACATCGTAATGGACATTGAAATAATAATGGATAAAGACAGGAAGTCTTTTCCCGGTCAAGGTGCTATTTCCAATCGACATGTATTGGCAGATGTTTGGCTTGTTCGAGCATCGGAATTAGGTATAAATGAAAATACTACTCATTCCCGGACCCATTTAGGGCACATTCTAAAACCTGGAGACTCTGTGTTAGGGTATGTATTAGTCAACATTAGATAACAATCTTCTAATTTTTTATTATTTTAGTTACAATATTGGCGATAGTAATATAAACAATACACATTTTGACAAACTGGACAAAGATAAAATGCCTGATGTTATATTGGTGAAGAAATTATATGCTGATAAGTCAGCTAGAAGGAGGCAAAGAATTTGGAAGTTGAAACATTTAGCAGAAGATAATACTGCTTTCAATCCCGATTCCAAGTGAGTATTGATATGTATAATGCATTTTTTAGGATTGTAAACCTATGCAACTTAATACTAAAAATTTGTTTTTTTTCAGTGACTACCATGAATTCTTAGATGATCTTGAAGAAGATCCTGCCTTGCGACAAAATGTAAACATTTTCAAGGATTCTAGTAAACAAATTCCCGTCGATTCAAATGATGGTTTTGATCCTAGTGCTCCTCACATTACTTTGGAAGAAATGTTAGAAGATTTGGTCATTGATGATGTAGAAATGGCTGAATAATTAATATAATATATAAATATTATATTTTTGATTCTAATAATAAAACATTTTAATTCGTTTTTATTTAATAATTATATTACGTAAATCCAGTTAAAGAAATGTACTAAAATAATATAACATTTGGCAATAACTTATTTATTAACAATCAACTTTAAAATGCAGTAGTATATATATTCTATAATAT